>CM054118.1:94759395-95031978 GCA_028673005.1 Tanypteryx hageni
TATATAAAAGATATTTCGCACTTTCTGCCATCCTGGGTGATCATCACCTAACTTCCTCTTGCCTTTTCTCTGTTTAGATTTCATTTTTCCGCCGATTTTTCCCCTCCGCCGTCCATTAAAACGCATTAATATCCTCCTGTGGTTATCAAGCCTTTTTTCTATCCCTTCTCCTCAATCCGATCCTACGATTTCTCTTTTAGCAGGACTCTCCCATTGACTACCTCCACACCACCATTTTCCCCCTCACAAAGCGCATTGATCCACAAGCGAAATTATGGAGGTTGGGGGCGTTTTGGGGGGGAATTCAGAGACAACGGAGGTGTGTTTAGGAATGTTGAGAATTAGGAAGGGCGAGGAAGTGGCGTTGAGGAAGGCGCAGAGGGAATAGCGAAGGAGTGTTTTCATTCGGACAATATTAAACCCTTTCCTTCTCAACCAATCGCCGTAGTTGATAATGACAGCAATTAGATTAAAACAATGTGCTTTAAGAAGAATAGCAAAAATGGAAATGATCAGCTGCGATTAAAATAAAGGAAATAAGAAATAAAGGAATAAGATGGAGGAAGGGAGAGAAGAAATATGGGGAGTTGGAATTATAGATTGCGAAGGAGATAGAGAGAGGGAGGGAGGGAGGGGTTGATTGATTGATTGATGTGGCCTTTATTTGGGGCGAGATTGAGACTTAAATGTCCCATCTTCCACTTGACTCCTCGTCATGAAACATATATAATAATACATAGCACTTTATGTAAATACAAGTAACAATAAAAATTCAAGAATTGGAAAAGAAAAGATGTAATTTTGTGGGAAAAATAAGGACTGCTGAAATAATGAAATCCATGTAAAAAACCCACAGCAGGAAAACACCCACACAAAAAGGGGGGCGTGAAAAACCTGCGAAACCTACTGAGATTCACTAAAGACATTAATAACTGAATATTTAGAACAAAAGATGAAAACTTTAAAAAACTTAAAGCTATGCATCAGGAAAAATTTGGCACAATACGAACACATCATTGATGGAATGAACATATGAAAATGACAAAATGAATAGATAATAACACTGTTATGGCTAAAGAAAAATAGAGGAGAACAAATAAATAAATTAATAAAATAAAAAAGTATAAATCACGCTAAATGAGTATTGTTTTGTCAAAATCAAGATTGTGAAACATTGAAGCATTAAGTGTGTCTAACTGTTTCTTTGAAAGGATAAGAGAGATAGATAGCAATGTCGTTTGAATGATGAGAGCGAGTGTAAGTTTTTTATTGTTTGGGAAAGTTTGTTCTATAGTCTGCAAGCAGTTGCAATGAAGGACTTGTTGAATATTACCGCTCTGTGTTGAGGAATAAGGAGTTTATGGCACCCTCTGGTATTACGGTTGTGTACAGTGTCTACACTCCAGAATTCCGATGCAAGATAATGTGGATTGTTAGAAGTAAGTAATAGATATAGTAAGGAAAGCAAGTGAATCTGAAATACGGTCTGATTTCTTTAGGTTAAAAATATATCTTATGCACGCATCTTTAACGACAGCTCTTGAGATAAATCTTGGTACGCTATATCAACATAGTCAAAATGCGGAATAATTAATGAATTTACCAGATGCTTTTTAGAGAAACTGGAGTACTGCTACTTAACTTCCTAAGTGCGTGAAGAGTGCCAACTTCAGGGAACTCCTCAGGAGTTCCCTGAAGTTGGCGCTAGAGACAGGCGCCAAAACGTCGGAAGACTACCATCTCACCTGGCTGGAAACCCGAGAAGAATTCACCGCATCTATTCGCCGGGAAAGCATAAGATCATTCTACACAGCAGGACATATTTGTCTATCCAGTCGAAAGCTTTACGGAAATCCAGTAATACTAGGATTGTAACTTCCTTTTTTCCATTGCGCGGCGAATTTCGTCGGTGATTTTTACAAGAGTAGCGGTGGTGCTGTGATGTTTACGAAAGCCAGGTTGAAAGGGATCTAACAACTGATTTTCGTTAAGAAAGAGCGTGATTGGTTAATGTAATAATTTTTCTAAGGCTTTTGATAAGATAGGTAATAAGCTTATTGGGCGAAAATCGTCGATTTCAATCGATTTAGATTTCTTTGGTAATGGCCTTATGAAAGCGCGTTTCCACTGCACTGGAAATTTTTCTTGAAAAAGGGAGCAGTTAAATGTATTAGTTACTATTGGTAGAATAATATGAATCAATTTCTTGATGAAGATAGTGGGTACGCCATCTGACCCTTGAGCTTTAGATTTAATTTTTCGAAAAGCGTGGAGCACTTGAAATTGAGTGACCGAGATGAACTTCAACGGGTTAAAATCCTTGTTTGATTTTTCCGCTGCGACAGTAATCGAATTAATAACTTCCCTTTTTATTTTGTCATTAATGACATTCGGGGGTGTAGAGAATTTAGAATTCAATGAGTCTAATGATATGTATGGAGGCGATGCATCCCAGTCGCGCAGACAAAGATATCAAGTGTTTTATATTAGGTGATTTTGATGCAGGCATATGTTTCAAGTTTTGAACTGTATAGTTTTGACATTTCTGATGAAGTTTTTTATTTTAAATTTTTATATTTTTCTCTACTTTTTCCGCAATTTTTGCACTATACACCTTAAAAATATGCCTCTTGTATTTACGAAGTCGCTTTCACATACAGCTTGCGCTAATGTTATCTCACAATACCAGCAATGCTATTGACAGAAGTTTGTTTATTTACGTTACCATGATAAAAATAACAAACTCGCATATCCGGTTTTTCTAATTCAAGAAGTAGGCAACAATTGGGTATACATGACAACAATAAGTTTTTATTATTACTATTATGGTCAATCAAATCGGTTGAAAAAAATTACTACACCACCTTTCTCTGCACTGCAATTAAAATGATACCTATCGCTTGCTTCTATGTTCTAAAGTTCTCAAGATATAGAATCACCCACATACATACAAAAACTTACTTTTATAGATATATAAGATTATTCAATGTCTGTCGGTCTGTCTGTCTCCCATTTTATCTCTTGAACAGTTTACCATAGAGAAGTGCTGAAAAGACCATTTTGTTTCTGCCAATTAGAGGATCCCAGTAAATCTACTTTTATTTACAGAAATGTCCCAGATTTGACTCCAGAGGATGATTTGCATTCTTCGTAAAACGACACGTAAAAATCGACTTTTAGACTTGCAAGCTTTTCTTCTTTTGGAAATTAATATTAGAGAAAATAAACCTACGACCATTAGATCTTAAACCATTCAAAAGAAAACATTTTGAAGTTTGTTATTATATCGGTATTTTTACGCCTTCTGCTCGAAATGACTCCTATTAATCTTTTGAATGATATACTTTGGAAAAATATGAGCATTTTAACGGGGTGTTGCCTTGCCAACCAATTACATTTTTAAATCTTGAAATCCTACTCTTATTTCAATCCTTACGGGCGAAAGCGTTCTTTGTATGTTTTTAATAAGAGAAAGAGAGAGGGAGAGAAGGAAGGAGAGGGAAATGATTTTCATAGCTACCAATATAAAAAACATTCTTTGCGCTATTTACGAAATGGAATACATTTGGATGCAGGACATTAATCATTCGCATATTAAAATTACTTAGAATCATCGTAGGAGATCGAGACTTGAACATCGAATACCTAAAAGAATGAAAATTGATTTTTCTGCTATCGAGTTTTGAATACGCATCAAATCGATCAACAGATCAGATTTTGACGCGAAAATGTAACGCATTCTTAGTCATTTGGATCGTTGCCGGTTTCTTCCGATTGCCTGCCATTGGCATGGATAATAGCTTCGCGTCACCCAATTCATGAAATTTCATAAAAAACTCTGTTGAATTTCAACAGGCACTTGCACTAATGTAACTTGTCTCAAAAGCTCGAACTTAAGACTAAACTAAACACTAAAATTTGGCCATTTTCTATTCTGACCAATTTTTTTAAGTGGACATAATAGTTAGCGTCATTATATCTGCGTTATAGAAGAATATTTTGAGTGACAAATTATAATAGAGTTCAATATATTCATAGATGATAAATCGAATGATTTAAATTATTTTAACATAATTATATTACCGTAATCCACCGAGAAGAGATCTCCAAAATTTCCTAAAAAAATGAAGAATAGTTTGATTCTATTCCCATTTTTCGTGCGTATCGAGGGAGTATTTGAAAAATATACGAAAATGAGGCCGGCATTTCGGGTTCCGATGCACATGAAATGTAAAATCGATGACAAAACCATTTTGACATCGCAGTTAAACAGGACGTAACAGTTATTGAGAGACCGCTTATTGGAACGCTCATGGCCCGTCATATTTGCCTAATTCCCTTTTTCCCTCTCACTTTCTCTCTCTCACTCTCAGCACGTTTTGAAAAGTGAGACAATTTTACGATTAGTGGAGAGAGAGAGAGAGAGAGAGAGTGTCAGTTGCAGAAAAAGTTATATTTAAGAGGTATTTTTAACCCGAAAGTCCAATTTTAAACACCCATAGGATTAGCATTGAAAACGGCGCAGGGCTATATAACATTGCTTTTTTCAATTAGTTGCAATTAAGATACAAAGTCGACACATGCACCGTAATGTGGATGAAAGAATGAAATTTATTTTTCTTTAAAGGCGAAATTCAAATCCATGCTGAATTAGCATAGGAATTTGATTTTAATTATAAAATTATTAAAAGTTTTACAGAAATCAGCAGTGAGAAATATTAACCAGCATATCAAGGACTCCAATGTGAATTGATTTTCCATATTTCAAGAGCATTGATTTTATACTTTAAATGGGAATTAATGGACTGTATTACATACTATCGTCAGATAGATAAGCCTATGGAGACGTCTTAATTCAATCACATAAAATAATCCATTTATATCTATATTAATATCATTACTTTTAGTGTGGTATATATTCATTACAAATAGCTTTCTCTGGAGATCGCCTTGGTTTACTTACAAGTTTAGATATTTGTGTATGGCGATTTTTAAGGGCTTGCAATATGCAAGCATCGACAACTCGTATATTAAAAAAAGATAACAGAGACAAGATAAAGAGATGCGTTGTTTGAAGAATCGCGAAAGTGGAAAAACACCAGGGACGAAGAGCATTTAAAAAAATCTGTTCGAAGTAGTGTTGAATGAAGAGTGCTGCAGCAGTTGTGCGGTATAGAGACATAGGGAGAAAGATAGATTGGGGAATTGGAAAAATGGCGCGATTGCACTTGAGGAAGAGACGAAAAAGGAACGAAAGAAGAACCAAAGAGTCTTTAGCACTCAGTCGCTCATGTTGCGAATGAAAAAGCGTCTCGTAGCGAGACGGAGGATGATGTGGAAGTGAACAAACGCCTCGGTCCGCAAGAGTATGGATGACAATGAAAAGGGACAAAATTGAGCGGGACATTGATCATTCGAGAAAGAGGAAAAGGCAGAGAAAGCGAGAGAAAATTCTTGAGAAATGGGGCAGACTGAAATTGATGTCACATATAAATTTTGGAGAAGAGGGATATGAATAATACTTGATTTCAACCAAAGACCTCTACATATGATGAAGTAATAATTTTAAAACGCGATATGTTATTAAATAAAAGTTCATCCTTTCAATTATTGAGGTTGATGAACTCTATATAATAATATCTTTAATTTAGTACTTCTAAAGAGAATCAGTGGATTGTAATATAATGCAATTGATTTAAAACTACGGTGTAAACTTGAACGACGTAAAAATCTAAAACAGAAATTTTTGAGAATTATGAAAAAAAGTAATGCCGTGTTGGAGCTGAAATTTTTAAGTGATTTGGAGCTTAGTGAACATACTCAAATAAACATTTGAAAATCTCGATGAATATGTTGTTGCGGCCTTTAAAGTTTTTATAATTTGAACAAAATATATTAATATTATTTCACTTCTAGATAAGCTACAACTTTAAAATTTAACAGAAATGTGCGGCTCTACTACCCTACTGTGGAAAAAGCATAATATTATAAAAATTCCAAATTTTAGGGATTGCTTCGCTCTATTATTGTTCCATACGGAACAAACGAAAATCAGTGCACAGGTGAAATCTTGAGAATTAAAGAAATATTTCCAATGTTGAAATATCTCTCTGAAAAATGAATGTTTTTTCAAGGCGAGGTGAAATGCTTGCAGAATGCAAACATCTTTTACTAGTCTATAATAATATAGCTACTTGTGTTTCACTCTCTCACTGACACAAAACTCTATGGCATATAGGTAGGTCGAGTGGCAGAACCGACGAGAAAAATCGAAAATTAAAAAAAGTTAATATTTAAGGGGTCTTTTTAACCCCAATGTTCCATTTCAATACCCCATAAGAAAAGCATAGGATTCAGTGCAAGGCTTTCTAATAATGCTTTTTTAAATTTCTTAAAATTGAGATACGAATTCGAGTGAAGAACAGTTGTCTAGCTGAAAGAAAGGAGTTTTTAATTTTTGAAGACAGAATTTATATACGTACCGAATTAGCGTAAATATCTGCTTTTAATCGGAAAAGGTGTTCATTTTTTCGTCTTTTCAACAATGAACATACTTATCTTAGGTATATCCACTAGACTTAAAGGCTTTATAAACTTGTTATGGCTATAGGAGAAATCTAAGTCCGGCGGCAAATTTGTGGCTGTACCGCGCCATCGGCTCGCATGGTAATTTTATTTATAACTAGGGTTGCCAACTTTTAAATACGGCAACCGCAACTTTTAAATATAAAAATAGGGGCAATAGGGGGCCAACCTATTTTTGGAGGGCGTGTATTTTTTATGATATTTCAAATTGTTTACTTAAATAAACGGGTACAAATATCAGAAATGTAAATTTTAAAATAATAAAACGAAACACACATACATATATGTTTCTCAAATGTACTTCTTCTCTGATTTTGCTGCGGTTGAACGTTCTACATAATTCTTAACAAACTTAAAAAATCACGGCGTAACATATCACAATTATAGCTTAATTTCCAGAATTGAAATAGACTAATACTTGCGTCGTTGTGTTTGTCTGTCTGTCCGTCTCCCCCGATTAACTTTTGAACTAACGGACAGAATTTCATTACACTTGGTGGAAATCTCTGGCTACTTGCTCCCAAGGATATATTTTGTTGCGAAGTGTAAAAGTCCCGGGTTCGATTCCAGGAACTATCCTTCCCTTTTGATTTACATGGTAAATCTCAAATCCATCATGCAGGGTCATTTTGTCTTAGAATAGTAATTTCTGAGCGAGATTTATACTATTCTCTGAGGAAATGAATGAAGATTCTATTTTTTATCGTAGAATTTTGTTTATATATATTGTTTCTTAGAATTCCGCGTATATACCGGCATTTATTCCATCTTTATCACACATTACGCGAGTGTTGCCATAGTAACGACTATTATTAGACCGGAATCTCTGTAGTTTCATACATAAACGCGTTATTATTTAACATTATTAAAGTCAATATAAGTATCATATAAATAATTATGTGGAAAGTAGGCATCATAAGTTCCGTTTGGATCATCTTGTTTATTCTAATCTACACACAATCGATTCAGTATCGGTGGCGGAGTTTAAAGGCACGTCAACAGCTTATCTGTTAGCGATTATATTCTGAGTTTTCAGTATTAAAATTTTCTACGGCTAAATGTGGATTTTGCCACTCGCGGAAATTCAATGGAATTATTTTTCTTTCCGTAACTTCAACTGTAATTTTCGAACGTTTATTATACTTCCATTCTCGTATATTTCTTTCTCGTCATTTTTTCATTTTTTAAACGCGACAGACAAAAATAATTGCGTATTGTATTTTACAATACCACTTGAGAAGTTTGAAATTTTTTAGACTCAAATATACAATAGGTGAGATTAAGTTGGATTCGTTAAAATTTATCCTGAATGTATGAAGACGGTCTACTATCACATGTTTATTGAATCATATCGAACACATTTGCGTAACAGATACTATAATGCATACAAAATTATTAGAAAAAGAAATTTTAAAACTAGGACGAAAATTCTGTATGACCAAAGTAACATTTTTTACTTAGAGAGAGAGGGAAATGGCGGCATTGTGCGTAGTCCTTTGAAAATAATAATCAGATGCAGAATAAGGACTAGAATTTACAAATTCTTGATGTAAACTATCGTTTTTAGGCGTTCTATGCAAGCGAAGCGGTAGTAGCGGAAAGCATTATGGGCACGTCTTGTCCGTCCGTCCGGCCACAGCAACCTTCATCTCCTAAACCGCTTGACGGATTTTAATTAAGTACGAGTGATCCTTATTATCAGTTATCCCCCAATTGTGATTTTTAACGGCATCAGTCAATTAGAACTTCCACTTTACATAATTACTTTAATATAATTATACTCGTATCTCGTTAAATGGCATCCGTCAATACACAATTAAATACCAAACTTTTCTATCCCTAGTTCTTATATGATCTGTAAGGTATGGATTAAAAATATATTCGGATGGAAGACTACATTTACAACAAAGAAGTCCGCGAGACCACACAATCACGAATTATTCTTTTGGAGATGAAAGATCGAGAAAATCCCGAACAAAACATCGGATATTTTGTTTACATCAATCGCTAAGATGGTTCTCTCCGCAAGCAATAATTAAATACCATATTTTGTCTCCCATGCTCTTATATGATCTTTGTGGTATAGATTAATATTACATTTAAAATTCATGAATAACTCAATCTTTCGATGCCGTTTTATATGTATTTCAAATAAAAAACTCCTTTGAAATATCTGTGTATTCCATTTATGGAGTATACCTATCCATATTCCTTCTGTTGCCTCGGCATCTCTCTTCTTCTCTTCCCATTCTCTGCCTCGTTCTTCCCTTTCTTCTCCCTCCGCACACATATAAAAATTCTCCAATATCTTGTCATCCCCGTCCCTTCAATCTGTCGCGCACCCCGTCTCCATGCTTTCATATGGCTTCCACCCTTCCCATCTCTTTCGACGGCATGCTTTCGGAGCAGAGAAAGGTCTCTGAATCAACCCTTGAGAAGAGAGTAAACCCCGATAAGAGAAACACGGCTCCTCGCCCTGAAAAAACGCCCCATTTCATTATTATTTTTTGCCTTGTGCCTCAAGCTGTTGCTTCCCCGAGGACGCGCTATAAAGCTTCTCGTTTGTCCCCTGCGGATGTCAAGCGTGGAGATGACGCAGGGGTTAAGGAAGGTACGCCAGCGTTTCGAAATACTAGTGTCAGTGAGAAATCTGCATGTTTAAAAGTAATAATAGCCCATTTCTCCTTATAAAGTTAGACAACTGATATTTTGAATTTCATTTTTGTCTTTATAATTTATATGTGCAGTTTTAATCGCTTCTTCCTTACGAAAAAGGTAACATTCCAGTGTTGGAATAAAGAAATTTTTTCTTCTGGTCAATCGTTAAAAATACCCAAATCCCACACGCAGGTTACTGAATAATAATATTCTTCAAATATTAACGTTGGAATCCATTAAGTTCGATATTGCTACAACTATAATATCGATGCTACATAAAAAGCGCGTAGCGAATAATGCAATTCTTTTGTATAGTTGAAGGCTTAATAGACATTAAACCAATCGGAGGCAACAATGCGAGTCGCATTGATAAAACCCGGAAAGAGTACGAAAAAGCCATAAAATTTTGAAAAAAACGTGTTTCTGTTGTTCTGTTCTGTTGTCTGTGAGTAGGTAACATAGAATTAACATATTAGAAATATAAACTGTGTAGGCAACATAACATACAAATTGTAATTTAAAAACTAAACGTGGGGGTCCAGTAGACCCCCACGTTTAGTTTAGTTTAGTTACGTAAACTACCCCCACGTTACCACTCCAGTATTAGGGTTGATTTAATGACACGGCACAGCAACGACACGACAACATGAAGGTAAAGTATTCACATATATGGACACGGCAAAGACACGGGGGCGGGCAACGACACGACGACATGAAGGTAGGGTATTCACATATATAGACACGGCAAAGACACGGGGGCGGGCAACGACACGACAACATGAAGGTAGGGTATTCACATATATGGACACGGCAAAGACACGACAACTACCGCAGTCTCTGTTCGTCTGTTATCGAGAAAACCAATGCACCCGTCCACACTGGGACGGCAACGACACGGCAAAGACACGACACGGTTGAGGATTCTTTTTTAGCATTGCCGCTGTCCTGTCTGTCGCGCGTCGTGTCGTTGCCGTCCTAGTGTGGCCGGTTCACACCACCACGCCAACAATCCGAGGCCGTCGTGTCATTGTCATCCCGTGCCTTTGCCGTGTCGTTAAGTGTGAATCGATCTTTATGGCACAACTCGTCCGTCGTAACTTTCATCTCCAAAACCGCAGGACGGATTTGAATTTACTTAAGTAGGAGTGGTGGATATTAAAATTTGTAGCCCAATTGTGATTTTGAACTGCATCCATTAATTAGAACTTTACATAAATACACCTACTCTCCGATTAACGCTCTTAATTGGCTCCAGGAAAATCGAGCGCTAACTGAAACAGCGCTATTCGGAACACGTACTTCCATAAGAAATGACGTTATCAGATTTAATTCGTTCTCGATATTCTATTAATGGAAATGAAAATAGGTAGTATTATATAAATAATACACCAAAGTATTCTTTGTTAAGCATATTACGTAGCGTAGAATAGGTCGTCATTTGTATTGCAATGATATTTAAAACATAAATGACGAACAGAATGCATTTTAAGGAACATATGTTGATCTCACGCTGAATAAATCGCGCAGGAGCATTAAGGAATAGGAATTAGAGTAGAAGAAGATACCTGCGTCTACTTATATATACAGGGTGAGGCAATAGTAACTATACTGCCACAATTTTATTAACAAAGAACATTAGAACATCATAACATAAACATCATAACTGAAGATGCTGTTCAATTAAGAGAAGGCAAACCAATAAGGCAAAAATGGCATCGTATTTCAAAACCTTATTTCGTTTCGATAAAGAAATATCGATTCATGAAAGAATTATCACAAGTGTTTGAAAAATAAAGGAACATGGAATGAGACCAGAAAAGTAGAAGGAACTATACAGCAAGCATGCAGGATTGGAAAAAATAGAGCTGGAAGATGAGGAAAACATTGAAGAAGGCAACTTAGGACCAAGTATATAAAAGTTGGATTCATAAATTTTTATTTCAATTTTGACTTAGTAATTAATTCACGCATATCCGTCATATCTGACGGACAACTTCACTAGTATTATATATTTCTCTCTCTGAATTGCCCATATTGTTACGATGTATAGGGAGACCCCGATTTACGAAAGGATTACGTTAATGAAAAATGTTTCGTAAATCGAGCCATAATATCCCATTATATTATGCCCTTATAAGGCACAGAACTTGTTTTTAAAACATATAATATAAAGCTTAATTATTCCACGCACATACAGGTACTACAATACGTAGCATTGTTCTATTTCGCATAACTTGATGTCGTAGTAACTTGATTGACTACTCGATAGCAGTTTGAAATTATAAATGATTATATCGTCAATTATCACAATTATTCTCAATGCATTTGCATTAAAATATATGACGACAACGTATATTCAACGAGATAAGTTATCGAAACTAGCGAGGCTGAATACAAAGCGCGTAGCGCCTAGGTGTCTGCAGCGGGCCGGAAGTCGTGGTTTACGTGCGTATAGTCAAGGTTTATCGTAACTAAAACATAAAATATAGAAAGATCTGATGCTTTCCAGGCGAATCGATGCGGTGAAGAGTTCCCGGGTTTCCAGCCAGGTGAATATGGTGTCAACCGACATTTCGGCACCTCCCTCAAGTGCCATCTTCAGGGAGACCCCTGAAGATGGCACTTGAGGAAGGTGCCGAAACGTCGGTTGACAACATATTCACCTGGCTGGAAACCCGGGAACTCTTCACCGCAAAATATAAAATACATAATAAAAATAGATAAAATAGTACAATTCGTTCAGTAATAATTTAATTTAATGAAAAATACATCTTCATCCGCGTCGTCGTATTTAGTACCGTATCATAGGTACAGCAAGATTTTCTCTGATATGAAATCCTCGAATAAGACACGCACCCTGATTCTCTAAAGAAAAGTTTTGAAAAATGGTGAGGGTGGTACTTGGATAAATACGGTATATATGTATATATATATATATATATATATATATATATATATATATATATATATATATATATATATATATCCTGTGCTGATGAAGGAATCACCCCTGAAAGCTTCCATGTTTTTGTGTGTGTTTTACGTGTGTCACTTCGACGCCCCCAGCAGCTCGCCAGTTTGAAGTCATCTTATCGGTGACTGCTTACTTGGCTTCCTTATTCCAACAAATTGTTGCCATCCATTTATCATACTTACCTTTCCTCTTCTGTATTACAATGATAGCTATCGAGGAGAAAAATTAGTAAAAAACAAAAATGTTATTTAAATTTTCTAGTGGAAATATAGTTGGGCTCAATCCTTGGGTTGTCTCAAATTAATAAAAGCAAACATCATAGGAGAAGGAATTTTGATGAATAAACTCCAAATGAATTTTGAGGGTTAATTAAATTAATAATTCTTTCTAAATTTAGTCGTTTCGTAATTACTCAGAATGATGAATATTTATATATTATCAAATAGAGAAAGGAATTAATTACAAATTATTAATTTTCATTACACTTTAAGGTATATAGCATTTTAAAGAATGTAACAAAAGGAGCTTTAGAAAATACGCTAGGATTTTTTTGTCCTTACTTCAATCAAATTCCCTAACAACTAATATTACGCTCCAATAAGATTTTTATTAATAAAATGTATCTTTAATTCTTAACAAGTTATACGCAACTTCAAAATTCGGAATCTTATAAAATAATTTTCTGTTTTTTTAATATTTACTGCTGGTTTATGAAATATTATTTTCAATTAATGAATACTTCCATAGGGGATCGAATCCAGTACCCCTGTGTATTTAGCGCTATACAATAACCGTTCACCTACCGAACATAACAAACCAATCAACTATTTATTATACAAGTAGTTGGTGCGAGCATTTCAGCCCATATCGGAAGTAACACCATTTGAGGATTTGAGGGGGCGAAGTGCATCAGACAGTCCTCAACTTCACTTTTATCAGGGCTGCTTCTCCTATTGTTATCCTTGATATTCCTAGAGAAAAACAAACCTATTCGCTCCGTCCTAAAGTCGGTATCCCAAGTTTAATCGTCATGTTTGTGCTTTCAGTATTGCGTTAGAATTCTAATTATTTATGATACCCTCAATCACAGTGCGTGACGTAATTTAGTATTTTGTATAGAGTAAAATCTTACACATTATCGGAAGAAAATGTTTTCATAATATGAGTGATATTAAAAATTACGAGTACTCGTAAGTTAACTTAAGGGAATAAAACTTGATGTTAACTCAATTAAAAAGGAAAATATATATTTCCGTAACTCGATTTTTCTATAACTCGAATTATTTTTGCTTTCCTTGAGATTCGAGTTATGGAAGTTCCACTATAATTCGTTATGACGACTTTAATTTCCATTGAAAGCATTAAAGATCCCTTAAAAAGCGATGAGATCGAGCATCTTAGCTATTATATCCTATATTTTGAAGTCTTACGTGACAAATTTTAAAAAATTACTGTATTGATAACTTCCCTATATCAGAGTTAATATTCATCGTTCTATTTGTAAGTAAAAGTTACGGAACTTTAAATTTTAATATAATATTCGGATATAAGTGCAAGCTAAAAATGCTCTTTATATATACTACTATTGAAAGAATACTTAAAAAATAATGTGATTTAATATCCTCCTTTCTCTATCATACATCACTTACATCATTAGTTTTAAATATTATAATATGTCTTTTCAGAGTATATTTTTAATAAGGCATTCGTAGAACTTTTTCATAAATTTTATGCAAGTAACCGGAAATATATAAATTATTTTTCTCGAATTAATGATGCTCGGAGCAGCTGCGGGATAGTAGGTCCACCTTCTCCGAAGAATGAACCTTGGTCAGCCACTTAGAAACCAACCAAATATATTCATCGCTTTCCAACACCCCCTCCTATATCTACCAATTCTCCCTCAAAATGAATCTAACAACGTTGTCGAGAATGTAATAAGGCTTGTTGGTAATAATATTGAGAGAAGCTCTTCTATTGTCTTTTAACCGCTTTCCGGTCTTCTCGAATTTATCTTTCTATTGCTTTAAATAACTATACCTTAAATATTAAACTTAGTCACGCAATCACGCTTACGCAGAGTTCATTGGATCCAAAAATAAACGCTTTAGTTACCAATTTTTATACTAATTTACACTAAACTACACAAAATAATATTTCCAATTCAATTGTGGTAAAAAATCATAAATGAATACACATTTTCTTGTGATTGTTAAACATCTCGCTATACACAACTCGGCTTATCAGTCAAAATGGCGAATGCACATCAATAATTCTTGCGCCGGGACCCATCCGAGGAAGGCTGTACCACTAATCAAAATCAAATCTGTAATGTTTTCAGATAAAATTCCTCCCCTTGGGAATAGTTTCTAAAGAACATTAAAATTTTGGTGTCAGTTTATGCGAACAAAAAAATACGATCTAACTCACAATCAGATGAGTGTACGTACATGCATGCGTGCGTGCGTACGAATGTGTGTGTGTGTGTGTGTGTGCGCGCGCGCGCGTGCGTGCAGTGGCTTCTTGGTAACGTGCATTGATTATTTCTGGCTCCTCAGACCCTGGTTTGCCACCCTTGAACAGTCAGCTTTATCCCTTGTGTGTGGGGGCAAGCATAGAAATACATCTGGCAGGAGGAGGTTTCGACCCTTCGCTCGGGACAGGGCACGGGTGCTTGCCACCCGCACAGAAGGGATAAAGCCGAACAATCTGTTTGATATCACGGTTTTCGGCATGCTTCACAGTTTCGCAGACACTTTTAAATTGCACGTTTACGGCTCAAGTATCTCCTCAAACGCTCTTAAATGATGCTCATTATCCAAGGCAATCTGAAAATGTTTTCCTCGCCTACGTATAAGTAAATTCGTAGAAAGCGGTAAATTGAGCTTTTCCTTTCGTTCTAAATCGTGGTCAGGAGTTTGAGATGACCCGGAAAAGTTTGAGAGAGAGATGAGAGTGGAATGGGATAAGTGTTTGAAGGGTGCGGAGAGAGGAGGCTGCGGAAGAGAGAAAGTTTCGGAGTTCGCGTAGGTGGAGTAAATGGAAGGAGGGAGAGTAGGAGTGAGAAGATTCTGCGGAAGGAAGAAGGGTTGCTTTCCGTTTGATGGAGGGAGGCTGGAAGAGTGGAAGTTTCAGAAGGAATGGAATGGGTGGGGGAGCGGAAGGGAGTTGAGTAATCTGGAGACAAGGAGACGGAAGGGAAGTCTCGCTCCTTGAAGCATTCTCCCTGCACGTAACAACAGTCGATTGCTGGGAAACCTTAAATCTATATATAATTTGTCGAACGTCTGCCTTATTGTTAGAAAAAGTTATTTGAATGGCGTACTATTTGAATAAAAATTTGAAACGACACGGATGAGGAATCCCGGTGGCATAGTGATTAGCGTGTCGGCTCGCGATTATTAAGTCCCGAGTTCGATCTCGTTCGAGTCAGTTTTTTATTCAATTTTATATTTCATTTCTTTATTTAATTTTATCGATGATTAAAATTTGAATATGGTCATCGAGTCATTTTTTGACTAAAATTTTAAGTAAATTTAAATTCGTACATTTTCTTTTATCCTGAAATATATGACAAAAGTGGAATACTCCTTTAGCCAAAACAACTAGAGGGCTGCAAAACCCAATGCATTTCGCCCACAAGGTGGGCATCGTCAGGGGTAGAACCTTTTTCAACATTGGGTTTTGCAGCCCTCTAGTTGTTTTGGCTAAAGGAGTATTCCACTTTTGTTTGTTTTATTTTTATTTTTTACTTTTATTATATTCGATGAGTAAATGTTAATATAGAGAATACCTACATTTTTAAAATTCTATGTGCTATATTGTGGTAAGTACATTGTATCATATTTAATAGAGCTACTATAAGTTGAAATTTTCGGAGACCTTTTGTTCGCAAAAATGTCTTAAATTTCAAATATATCTTTATGATGTTAAACTGTTGAAACAGGTTCTACCCCTGACGATGCCCACCTTGTGGGCGAAATGCATTGGGTTTTGCAGCCCTCTAGTTGTTTTGGCTAAAGGAGTATTCCACTTTTTTTAGTTTTGGCCAAAGTTATTGAGCTACTATCAATTACTGAAATATATGGATTATAAAAAGAAAGTATATCATTCTATTTTTTTAAATAGCAACGGACAGGCCACTAGTGAAAATAACCTATTGAATGAGCGATGCCAGCCATGAGATGAGCGCAACATCAACCTTGCGCCTCTAGATTTTTCTCTCTTTAAAACATTTTATATTTGCGTAGGAAAAAAAGAGACTGATCTATGAAAGCTTATTAATGATTGCTCTTTGCAAGCAGCAGTCGTTCTTTACACAAAGCTTTAGGAAGATGAAGACATTATAATTTAAAGGGGATAAGTATGAAATGACACAAGAATATACATATATACAGGGTGTCCCAATATACAGAAAACAAAGTTCAATTATTTTTTATTATTTGAGATAACAAAAAAATTAAAAAATAAAAACCTCTGAAAGTTCAAAGTTTTACATAACCTAACGATGAAGCTTACATTAATGTTCTAATCACAGAATTTCCCATCAAGTGTCCTGTAAATGGTGTACAATTAACCACCCATACGGTTGTGTTGGAATATATATATATATATACATATATATACATATGGATGTCAACAAGGTGTTGGGATGAGGAAACCCAGTGAACACTCACCAATCAGACGACTTCAGGTTGGCGAGGCCCCGGGGATGTCGAAGCGACACACGTAAAAGAACACTAAAACACAGAAACATCACAAACGTAGAAGCTACTCTCTCTGTAGCTGATGAAGGAGTAGTTCCGAAAGCTTCTACGTTTGTGATGTTTCTGTGTTTTAGTGTTCTTTTACGTGTGTCGCTTCGACATCCCCGGGGCCTCGCCAACCTGAAGTCGTCTGATTGGTGAGTGTTCACTGGGTTTCCACATCCCAACACCTTGTTGACATCCATATATCCATTTTACCTTTCCTTTTCCGTAAACTGTTATATATATATATATATATATATATATATATATATATATATATATGTGTGTGTGTGTATGTATGTATGTGTGTGTGTGTGTGAATTGCATTGATTATTAGCTAATTATGCAACGCATATTATATTTTATTAATCAACCTAAAGAAAAAAGGAGGCATTCATACGTATTTGAAATACAGAAGGAAGAAATATTGCCAGACTGCTTGAGGTTATCTGCATTTTACAAAGGAGAACGTGCAAGCGTGGAGCCCCTACGGTGTTGTTTATTGACACGCTAAAATTTGGCATGAAGTACAAAATTAATTCTATTGTATAACCATGTGTTAGTTAATTTTTATCTGCTCCAATTCGTAACACAAAATGGGTATTTTTATTCAGAATCAATTAGAAGTTAGACTTATGACGCGGAAGTAATAATCCAAATGGCATCACGCATCGACTGGAGCATTCGTCGTTCCCTTGGGGTGCACTAACCCTTACCGGTGCTTGGAAGGTTTTTAAAGATTACACAAAATCATTAAAGGGAATAATTTCCCTGCTTAGCTCAGCTTTCGCGGAAGACTTTGTAATAACAAAAGAGGAAAGATGCACACATCATCCGTGCATACATGCGAGCCAGAGGAATTCCTTACGATTTATTTAATCATGTCAAATAAGAAAATATTAATGGCTTAGTATATAATGTCTAAGAACTGGTATGACATAGAAATATAGAATTTTTACTTTGTGATATTATTGTGTGATAGCTTTTTTTGCGGATGCTCTAACGCAAAAACTATTAATCAGGTAAACGCTAAATTTTATATTTATCATTTTTATAAATGTTTCAAGAATTGATTAGTTTTTGGTAAAAATCGGTCAACCGGAAGTGAGTGTTTACTCGTCACTTATTTGTTATTTTAAAATATTTGATAAATGTAAAAATGTATTGGAATAAAATTTGTACCAAATTTAATTTTCTACTACCTTTTTTTGAAACATTTCCCCATATAATGCATTGTTTAAGAGATATGGTATATTTTTAGCTGCCACCACCACGCCAACTACCGACGACTATTGTTTACAATTGACGCTTAGTTACGTCTTTGTAACGCTTCTTTATATTTTCTTAATTGTCGGAGCTTTGTGGCTATATCCAATATCAGAAGGCTATGGTTTGAATTTATTTCTTTTCTTTTTCAAGTCTAAAATTTTCTCGCAGTTTCTTGAAATATTTATTCTCATGTAACGTATTTGTAATTTTTTGAAATATTACAGATATGGAGAAAGTCATGTGGTGGCCACATCAGATTTTTGATGCACAGATTTATTTTCTAATCGGTTGTTATTTAACGAGGAGATTACGGGAAAGTAATTTATATTGTTCTCTGTCCATCCACCTGCCTGCCGATTGGTTTTTCATCCCGGGTAAAGCTGACCATTTCACGGATTAGGCATAACAAATACTATACATATTTTATTTACAATTCTTACGTAATAAATACAAATTTTCTTAAAATTTGTATTAATTACTTACATATGGTGAATTTTCTAATAAAGCGACTTTAGGTTAGTAGTACTTAATCCTCGGGTCGGGGTCCCATGAGTATCTTCGGGCCCCGGGGCAGGGACCCCCACTTCCCACCCTATCGTCAGGCCTGCTCGTTCCATGTCTAACACGTGCTTTAGTTTGGCATATTATCCTGGAGAACATTCGAGCTCGGACAATTAAATCGCGCTTATTTTAAACATTTATTTTTTCATTCACTTTCCGTTTCTTGGTTTAATTTGAATTCCTTTGTGCAGATACAAGTATTGCTTCGCAAAGAACATGTCGCATCTGACTTTGTACCGGTATTTTATTTCGGTGTTCACTTCATTCACGCAATGATATTCTCTGCTTTTTATTCTCGTTTATTAACCTTTTCCAAACGTTCATTGTGGACTCATCCCTTCAAATCGTTTTTATAATCGCGCACCCACTCACATAATTTACAAGGACGGTGAAATATACAATAATAGTACCAAAACACAAAAATAATATGCATAAATGTAAATAATTGAAAATAATTTAACACGCTTTTGTTTTTAGTATATTATCCAACCCGTCGAAATCGATTGCGCGCGACATTTTCCGTGTAAATAAAGACAACGAAACGCCTATAATTTTATAATTTTAAATTCATCAGTTTATAGGCGTTGTTTACAAAAAGTAAAATAGATCGCCTTTGGTCAGGTCGTGTCCGTCCGTCCGTCTGCGCGTCCGCATGTTTCATCTGCGGAACTACTATTGGGCGGATGTTCATCAAATTTGGTATTCAGGTCATAAGGGTTAATAAAATAGGAAAATGATATAAATGGTTTACGTAGCCTATTCGGGAGTGCCACTGGACTCAGTGGCGGATTTAGGAGGGGTGGAGGGGGGGAGGGGTCGCACATGGCGCGCGCCAGGGCCCCGTGAAGAAAGGGGCCCCAAAAAAATTTTCGTTTATATAATCTCAGAAATATTAAATCTCTCAATTTAAAAATCAGTGGAACCTCTCTATATTTCCGTAGAAGAACGATCGTTAAGAGATGTAACAAAAGAAGATAGCCGTTGGAAGCGGTTTCGCTATACAAGAATTCCTCGAATAACGCGATAGTTACGTTTGTGAAAATTTGCACGCTAAGAAAAACGCTTTAAGCGGGGACAACTTTCCCACTAAAAATAATGGAAAATGGATGGGTTGCGTTTTTGGATATTTCACACCTTTATTTTATTTTATTATTGTTATTTTCATGCACAGTATGTGTTAGCATGCTTGTATGTACGTATTACATAGTATCAAGTATTAGAAATTTTTTGTTTGGATTGACATCACTTTGCACACGATTTCCACTCATCATAAAGGATAATAATGTTCACAATAGAACAAAAATCACTAATCGCACAAAATGACCTCGTGTGTAGCTTTCGTGATTCATTTTTTTACGCGCGATTCTTATAGTGCGTTCAGCAAGATGATTCAACGCAACTCTCTATCAGGTTCTGAGGCTTTAAGTAAAAATACTCCCACTGCCATATACTGTGCGTGAATAAGTGCGTGATTATATATATATATATATATATATATATATATATATATATATATATATGTGTGTGTGTGTGTGTGTGTGTGTGTCCACAGTATAGCAAACCCACCATTTAAACTTTTATACCAGTTTACACCATTCCGCGAAACAGTCCGCGCTATTGCGAGGATGAACGCTTTATGTGAAAAATTGTCCCTAAAAAATAAATCGTGTTATTGCGAAAACCCGCTATACGGTCGCGCGTTTTACGAGTAGTTACTGTATATTTAGATTGCAGGGCCCCAAAATGTTTAGCGCCAGGGGCCCCAGGAAGCGTAAATCCGCCACTGACTGTGCTGGTGATAAAAAAATCAACTTTTCTTTATATCACGTAAAATATCATATAACTAAAAAGTCTTCAGACAAAATTTGCAGAACGAGTCAAATAGGATGTGTTTTAATCTGTACATTTTTATCGAAGGAGTAGCGGATTTCAAGGAAATCAAACTTTTAAGTCGTAACTCACTTTGAACTTTTTTTCGCGTTTTTATTTTATTATCAACGAAAGCAATCTTCGTGGCAACTTAAGTAAACAATTTCTGCTGTAAATACCAAATTACGTTATTATTATTTCATGCCCATGCAAATGCGTAAATACGTCCATTTTCTTTAGATATATACGGCGTTTGTAAGTGAAAAGAACTGGGTAATATACGAAGAAGAAATTAACGGAAACATAAAGATGATATTACCATTATTCGAGTGAGGTATGTTTTAAGTAATTATCGATTGTTTTATTAATGAAATAAACTTTCGCATTTAAATTTTTCTTCTCTCTTTCTTAGCTTCCAAGATACAGAGCGTGAGAGAAGGCAGAGAGACGGACGGACGGAGAACAATAACAATTATAATTGGTTTTAATTTATTCAATGTTTCGAGTATTTGCCAATCCAGGAACGAATTAAGCGCTAAACTCGCCAATTTGACGAAATGGATAAAGCTGTTGCTCATTACACGAATTAAGGAAAAAGAGCTGTCCGTTTCGCGGATTCGGCAATTCCACGCATTATAACATCCTCATAATGTAATTTTTCCGTTTTCATGGAGCACTCAACAGGACCAGCAGTAAAAGGGTTAATTCCGCTGAGAATACAGAGAACAACTGCACATTGTATTTGATGTCTTTCATTCTTCAAGGATGAAATACGTCGCTCCATCTCCGGCTTTTAAACGCTGATATGGGATGTATAAACACTAGCCAAGAATAGCTTGACTGTAGTTTCAAAAGGAAACAAAGGGAGGACGGCGCAAAGTCATAATTAAGGTAAAGTTTGCGCGGCGTGAAATCCGAAAGAATTTACATAAATGTACATATTTAAAAATAACTTTCATAATTCGCAGGGTGCTTTTTTAATCATCAAAAATTAATTAAATTTCTTTGTTTAAATACTATAGATTTCCGTGGTTCACTGAGCAATGCTAATGTGTGTTTAAACATCTAATTCTTAAGTTAAATTTCTAAAAGACAGGAAAAATAATTATTCAAATTCAAATATTTTATGAACGAATCAAGACTTCTTGATATACGGCACTGGATATAATAAATTGCTAAGAAAATATATAATTTAAAATTTCTGTTGGCATTTATTTTAATTCCCAGAGGCACTCGTATTAAATTGGTGGGGATATGTTATTCTGAATGATTCTCACGTTTCACGCCACTTAATTGAAATTCATCAAATGTGTGACATGTATAACACGAACCAATTTAATTCAATTTGGGTAATACAAACGCCAGAATCTGTTAAAAAATTCCTCGTGTTCCAAACGTAAGAACATGTCTTTCAATTGCGTAACAGGGTGAATTTTGGGAAACAAATCTATAGACAGGATGGAAAAGATAACTTTTATAAAAACAGTTTTTATTGTTAAAGGACACCATGTTGCTGTGGTATTTTCCGTAGCGTTTTTTAATCCAATATAAACAATGATACTCGGAATAATTCGTTGATTTTGTTTCACGCGAGAATGTTCAATTTCATTTTCACGGATTTAAAAACTGATACATTAAAAAATTACTATTACTATTCTTCGGGCCAATCAACTGAAGTTATAAATCTCCCATTTATCTTCCGGAGACTTTATAGTGTAACGTGATGAAGCAGTAGGTGAAAACAAGAAGTCCAAACCAGGACTAATGCAGGCTCCCAAAGTTGACGTCCCGAATTGATTACTTATATTGACAGGAAATATGTCAGTATGTGTTAGTCATTCCAAGGAATTCTCATACCATAAACACTATTTGTTATTCATAGTTCATTCATTCATTCATTCGTAGAACATTATCAGGTATAAAATACACAAAGCGATGCCAAAATCTCTTTCTAACATTATACTTTACGTTTTTTAAAATAAACGAATCAATTAATGTTACTGTTTCTACACTAATATGTATATATGGAGCAACTGTCCATTGCTGAAAGGTAGTCGGGTGGAAAAGAATTATAATCCATTTGTTCACTCGTGTATGCTGAAGCTGAGTTTGGCAATAATCGTCTCCATGGCAACAAATCGATAAAATGCTATTTTAAACGCAAAAATGCTAAGTTTTAGTAAAATATCGAGAAAATATGATCAATTTTCCAAATTCTGCTATAACAATAAGAATCAACATTCTTTTTCACTTAGGACAGTACAAACCTCTCTCCGATATCACAATATTAAGGTATTTTAAATTAATAAAGAAAACATCTCTGCACGATGGATTTGAGACTTCCTATGTAAAACAAATATGGAAAAAAAGTTCCTGAAATCGTATCCGGGACTTCAACCTTCGCCAAATAAAATATAGCCCGAAAGTGGGCCCTGGCAGCATGATCATCATGCCAAGTTTCGTGAAAATCGGTCCATTGATGCAAAAGTTGTCAGTGGGGGACAAACATGCACACATACAAACAGACACGACCATTTCATAAGTCTGTTTCCTTTGCAAACTAACCTAAAATGAGAAATAATCTCGTGAAAAGGAGGATCATTTACCATTCAATGGGTCTTTACGCCAAATATTTCAGGATTGGTTTAACGTAATCCATTCTTTGCGGATGGTATATCATGGCATCAGATGACGACCTGGTGGGAGGGGCGAGAACTCGAATCCACTTTGTCCTTCCTCTCCTCGATAGTAGACGGCGTTAAGCGATTAGAGGCTTTTGGCGTCCGAAAAACATTTCATGCAACCTGAAGCCGCCATAAATACCCACCGGTTGAAGGTCTATCGCCTGATACGACATTCTCGGATGTTCGATCGATAGCAAAATTTGATGAAGAGCGCTCTTTTCTTGAATATTCGATTCTGAAGAGAGGAGAGAGAGTGGAAGGGATGAGAGGGTAATGTAGTTTGGAGGAAAGGAGTTGGAAGCAGTGTTGCCACATTTTTCGGCGTTTGGTAGCTAGGTTTCATCTTCTTGGTAGCTAGAAAGTAGCTAGAATATACAATTACCAAGAAAAACTAACCAAAGTTGTCTCCATATAACAAGAGAATCGCTTTTGTGTGCAAAGCATGTTACAACCCCACTATTTCTTAAGCTATAATTGTCTTTTATGCACCAACATGAAGGTAGGACCATCGTCTAAACCGGGGGTCCCAAACTTTTTGAGAGGAGGGCCACAAAGGAATATTGAAAGTGCTAGGCGGATTGAAAAAATAACCGTTTCAAAATTTTAAATATTTTATTCTATAATTACCTAAGCATATTCTATAATTACCTAAGCATACATACAATTATAAGTAAACGTGAATAAATGTAAGAAAAAATTCTAATGCAAACAATTTGTTGATGCAATTCCATGACTGATATTTGGCCTTGAATTGGAAACACTGATTTTATGATGTTTAATAAAATTTCCGAGGGCCGGATAAAACCCTTTCGCGGGCCGTAGTTTGGGGACACCTGCTCTAACAATAAAGCAATTTGAACGGCCAATTATAGAGACTTGATATTTAAAGTCTTTATCCGAACAATACTCCTTTTATCCCCTTAAGAAGGTATCTAGTAGGGCATTATTATATATAATGATAATCTGTGCAGCACGGCTGGCGTCTTTTTAAATCATACTTAATGCATAGAAGAGAGTTAACTACTGTTATCCCCATTTTGTTTCTGTTTTTATTTTAAAGATATTTAAATGGCTGAATAGGAAAAACAGACGTTGTTATTCACGCAGCCATTTTCCAAGTTGATTGTGTACATAACATTACAAAGAGCATTTTGACCGTTAAATCTGACAAAATTACACATCTCCAACATAATCAAGATTTGGCCATCGCTAAAAATATTTAGATATATTAATCAATTCGCTATAGTTTTAAGAACTCGCTTGGACCTTTGTTAGGAGCTATATAGTGTGAATGTAAATTCGCTAGATCTAGCTACAGATTCGCTTGATTGGCAACACTGGTTGGAAGATGGGAGTATTTTGGACGGTAGGAGAGAGAAGATAAGTTTGGGAGGAATGGAGGTCGCAATGCGAACGGTTGAGATAGGATAGGACCGCTCAGAATACAGGAATGGGAGGAGTTGGAATTAGTGTGGTATGGATGGGTAGTGGTGGAGCAAAGGGCGAGGTGAATTGTGAGAATGGAGAGATCGTCGTCAGATGGCGTCTCCTTCTCTCTTCCTCTGTTCGACTTAAAGCTGGAGATTTTCCGATAATGATAGGACCGCTTCGGCGGGATAGGGGAGAAAGGCAGAAAAGCCGTTTGGCTCTTCCCAAAATCTCTAATCAATGTCTACCGCTGCGTCGAGAATGAATTTCCATTCACTTAGAGTTAGTCGAAGGAATATGTTGAAAATAATCCATGAGTAACCAAATTCCAGAGGTTGGGAGACAGAGAGTGGCATAATAATCCATCTTTGCTGAGATTTGATGATTTTTTTCGCTTGCACTAGATAAAAAAATAAATTTACCATATGAAAATTCATCATAGATTACGAATTTAATAAATTTCGATTAATAAAATAAATATATTTTATATAAATATTGTAATAAATATTATTTTCGCCGGCACTATTTAAAAGCAAGAGAATGGTATAGCAATGGGCTCTTCCCTTTCTCCCATCCTTGGTGAAATTTTCATGGATAGTCTGGAAATTAACCATTTAAAATCAAATAATGAATTAATAGACAATGTTATTTATTGGTACCAATACATAGATGTTGTCCTTTGTTTATGGAAAGGTACTGATGGACAGCTAGCTTGTTTTCTTTCCATTCTTAATTCAATGCATCCCTCGATCACATTCACGCGCGAATTACAAGTGAATTTCCGCCTCAACTTCCTTGATTTAACCAATACTCTTCAAAACAATAGACAACGTTTCGCTGTTTTTAGAAAACCTACATACACAGACAACATTATTCATGTCTCATCCAACCATCCAATCTCACATAAGCACGCCGTGTTCCGTTCATTATTACATAGATTTATAAAACTCCCTTTAAAAAAGAATGCCTTTATTACTGAATTACAAACCATAAAAACAATAGCCTTAAATAATGGATATCCACAAAAATTAATAAAACACATTCTCCAAAAAAACAAAAGAACATCACTCTCGACAAGATTTTCCCGAAACAGCTTCCCGATAGGCCCACCCCCAAAAAATGGTGCATTTTGACCTTTCTTGGACCCTTATCCCACAGACTGAATAAGTTATTCCCTAGTGATACCCACGGGATAGCTTTCCTTATTAAAGTAAACTTGAGCCATATGTTGTGCAACAATACAGACCGTGTGACTCCCAGTGAAAAATGTGGTGTTTACAACATGGAATGTCGTGACTGCCAAGCTATTATATAATAAAAATATTACTAAGTTCCTTTAATTCTGAAATATAGATGTTTTATAATTTTTCACTTTGTTTATTCTCACGCACTGCATGAAAACTACCACTACTCCCCCCTTCCATTCCTCTTCTCTCTCTTTCTCTCTCGTTCTCTCTCGTTCTATTCCTTTCACATTCTCTCCCTTTCAACTTCCGTTCCCTCTCGCTGTCTGTTTCCTTTGGTAAGATTTCTTCCCATTGTTCTGTGTGTGTGGACGCCACATCTCACGCGTTTTGATGTCTTCTGTGCATCTCTTTCCGCTCTCGAATGGGCAATCGGTTGATGCAACTTCTCACTACCCTATTGCCCACATATCCCCTTCTCCCGAGGCCTCTCTCTCAATCCTTCTGTTCTTCCACTCCATTTTTAAGCTCTGTCAACATAACCCACTTTTACCACTTTGACATGGCGAACGAGTTTTAGCTACCACCCATCTATCTATAGGTGTTACTAAAAGCAATGTGTGTGCCATCTATATTAACAAAAGGCAATGTGTGTCTGTGTGTGGACAGAATATATCGAAAACCAAGAAACTAAGAGACTTTCAACTTGGTACACTAACTAATGGGACAATGAGGATGCTCAATTCAGGGCCAGAATTTTGATTTTTTCGGGGATGGGATGAATGGGAGGGGTGCTATTTCACATAAGATAACACGTAAAAATTGAATTTTCGACTTACAGGATTTTACTCTTTTACAAATTAAAATGGGAAAGAATGAAACTACGATGTTCGGATCTGGACCGTTTTAACCCTGGATTACTAACCATTCCTCAGGCAGACGACGGCCGAAACAGATACAGTCCCCCAACTCCATTATGTTTTAGTTTTGGGTTTTGCTTTTTTTGTAGCCTCATTTTAGCTTGTGTTCTTCTGCCGTGACTGTTTACGCTAGTGATTATAAAATGGGGGAGGTGTAACTTGTTTTATTTGTGTGTGTCGTGGAATGAAAATGGTTGAGAATCACTCGTTTAAATGTACTAGAGAATATTGGAGTATTTTAACAATCTAAGTGTATCTCTGTTTTATTTTATTAAAAAAATATTAGTATGTATGTGGCAGTCTGTTAGACGAATGGATAGTGATCCCGTTTGTCAAAGGAAGGTCAGTAATTTAGGTTAAAGAAAAATAAATAAGGTTTCTTGTTCTTATCGTCACATTTTGCCTACGAATCGAAGTAGTTGAAGTTAATAGCATTTTCGCCGTAATCCTTATACTATACTAGTAGAAGGTGCTTGCATACTGCAAGCATTTCATCTCACTTTGAAAAAAACATTAATTTTTAGAGAGATATTTCATAATGGGAAATATTTTTTTAATTCAAAAGATTTCTCCTCGGGACCGATAATAGTTTTTTCCTTATGGAACAATAATGGAGTAAAACAATCGGTAATTTTTGCAATTTTAGAAATATTATACTTTTTCCACATTGGGTTAATAATGCCACACATTTCTGCCAAATTTTAAATTTGTAGAACATTTAGAAGTGAAATAACATTTATCTAATTGTTTAAATTTAAATAATTTTTAACGGCCGCAATAAGCATTTCATGGATACATTGAAGTGTTTATTCGTTTATATAGACTAAACTCTAAATAACTTAAACATTTCAGGTCTCTACCTCGCCCAGTAGTATCCAAACATTTACCTATTTGTTTAAATTTTAAGAATTTGTAACTGCTAAACAAATTAAAATATCAAAATTTCTATAATCCCTATATCGTTTTTTTACAAATCCTACTTATAAAGAAAATTTCAGCACCGTAGCACATTTGAAAATACATAAACCTTGAAAATTTGTTTAAACAATTGCAAATTTTTAGCGGCCGCAATTTTTTTAAGATTTTGGTTTTTTCTAGTCAGTTATGAACAAAATCCTACCTAACAAAAAAATTTCGAATCTCCAGCTCTCCCAGAAGTGCCTAAACATTAGTACCCTCCTATATGTTATCTCCTCCTCATCCTCTGTAAGAAACGTCTATATATAATGATACTTAAAGAATTCGTGCTTTGAATGCTTTAATACGAGAGAGAAAGAGAGAAGAGAGTGGAAGAAAGAAAGAATGACAGAGAGAGAGAGAAAATTAAATGTTCCATAAATTAAATATAATTTTGGGGGTATAAGAATCGTATAGCGTAATGCATTTCTTTGTCACACATTTTCTATTCGACCAAAACTGTTTTTACTCTCTGGAACACTCATTTATGTGAATTTTGTATTTATTGCTAGCTTTTCAGTGAATTTATAAGTTTGTTTCATTAATTTTTATCTAAATTTTAACTTAATATCTACTTAATTCACGCATACCCGTCATATTTTACAGGCAATTACGCCAGTAGACATATATATTTTACAGAGTTAAAATTGACCAACATTTGCCTTTCAAATATTTTAAAGACTTGGACACAAAATTGTATCGGATATTGCGTATTTTGAGTGTATTGCCTTTTAGCTCTGAAACAGCCTCGTGGTAAAAAACGGTAAAATATTTCTTTAAAATCGCCTCGCATCGATCTACCATGACAACGCAGTCGATTAAAATGAACGCCTTGCGACTGAGCCCTTCCTCTTTAAGAGCAATCACGTGACAATCGGCGTGCCTTTACGGCTGACCTCGCCTATCGAAGGTGAACATGGACCTATTTACGTATATATATATCTTCTCAAATAAGATGTCGTTCATTACAATCCATGAAGTTTCTCCAAGAACATATGATTTTCATCGAAATCCACCCATACCCCTTACGAAAATCCAATTCTGTAAAATCGAGCCTCGCGAACGTTTTCTCGTTGAATTAACCCCATTCCTCCCAGATGCGTCATTTCGATTCCGGTCCACATTTTCATCATTCCAGGAAGCTTCTCGCTTTCCAATTTTTTTTGCGAGTAATTGTGATTTTGCCGCTTCCTCGCCTGTCTTTGTCTGCTTTTCTCTCCCCTCCCCTCTGACAAGACCCCCTTCCCAACCCCTTCCGTATCCCCTCCCCTTCAGCATGAAGGGCTGGCGAATCCGTTTTCTTGCAGCGGGAGCCGCGGGTATGTTTTGACTTGTATTGCTGCGTTCGCTTACTTTCTTCTAAGTGTGCATTGCCGTCAATTTAAAATGTCACGCCGGGTACTCGCACCGGACGAAATTATACGTCGATTGCATGATATTGCGGAAGATCAATCCGAGGCAGAGGAGGGGCTTGGCAGTGATTACGATTCAGATTGTGAAGAACTCTATCGTGGAAACAATCGGAAGCAAACCCTGGAAACAGTCTCATTCTAAAATGAGAGGAAGCATGTAGTAGACGTTCTGGACCAAATTGCCAATAAGTACTCCGTTAAGTCTAGTTGCCGCAGGTGGGCTGTACACAGCTTTTTCAACGCCCTTGGCCTTGCTTAAAAAAATGCATTGAAAACTTACAAGGAAGTAACCGGAAAAAGATCTTACGAAGAATCTTCATCCAAAAACTTTCAGAAGAGCTTAGAGCGGAGAATCTCAAGACCCGGCGCGGACTTTCCCCAACGCGATAAGGCTCTGAAGATACTACTAAACGGCGAAAATGCCAAGGGGCCAAAAGCATGAGCGACATGGCAACAAAACAAGTGGTTCTGGAAAAAACTAATCCGACTAATTTCTTTTCAATTCAATTTTAATATATAAAAATACAAGACCAACAAAAAAATCAAAATTCTCTCACCAAAGATGCCCGAAGAATTACACCAGAACACGTAGAGTCGGTATAGTTACTGGCAACAATATGTAGTATTCATATTTTTTCATTTTTCATTCATATATTCCGATAGGTATGAATCGACCTAAGGATCGATTGATGCACCCATAGCTAGAAATCGAAACACGGCTGGAATGTGCACTCGGCTATGCCATAGCAACAAATCGAAAAAATGGCTTTCAAAACGCCGAAACGAAAGTTTTTGAGAGAAATTCAAACAAATACGATCGAAAATCAAAATTATGTGATAAGAATGATCACTTTTTTCTCCTCAGAACGGTACAAATCCCACTCCGATATCATAATTTTAAAATGCAAAAGAAAAGCACTCTGCACGACGGATTTTAGATTAACCGTATAAATCAAATGGGGAAAGAACTCATCTGGAATTGAACTCGGGACCTGCAAATTTGGAATATAAATTATGGCCTGAGGGTAGTCTTGGAGAGCACTTGTCTTACACCAAGTTTCATGGAAGAAGATGTGAAGATGTTAGTGGGGGATGCACATACACACATGCACGCACGCGGACACCGATCTCATAAGACTACTTTCCATTTTATGGAAAATATGCTAAAAATGCGTGTAATGTAAGAAGGTGGTGTGTGACAAATGCACAGGAAAGATTGAATGCGGTTGCGCTGGATGTGTTTCAATGGAAAGTTCTTTTCCTGGATATTACCCCATAAGTGACATTTTGGACACACCGTAAATTTTATACATGTTGTTCTGCAATGAAAAGTCAATAAAAGCTATGTTTCATGTCGAATAAATCGTTTTACCTATCATTTCAACATCATTATACCCATTCTCAGTATCGTTGCGTAATCTCAGTCTGGAGACATGATTGGAAAGAAAGTGTCCTGGTTATTAACTTTAAAAACTTTAAATCATGAGAGAGTAAGTTTTGAAAGAAAGAAATGAGATCAGAAGAGTTGGAATTAAAGGCTTTCTTCGTATTACAAACTAGAAGTAGTAATGGACAAATGCGGAGAGTTTTTTCAGAGAGCCGCTATACCGATGAGAAATATTTTTAGCCTGCTTTCCAGATTGGAAATAGGCTTATAATTTCGTCGATGTGTCTTTCTACCCCCTTCTCCCCGCTATTAACTTTTGAACCAGTAGACGGATTTTCATGACACTTTTTGGAAATCTCTTGCTTCTGGGGCCGAGCTCCCGAGGATAGTTTTTGTTTCGACGATTGAAGGTCCCGGGTTCAAATCCAGGAATTATCCTTCCCATTTGATTTAAATGGGAAATCTGAATGCCATCGTGCAGGGAAATTTTCTCTCGCACATTAAAATATCTCAGAATTGCCATATCGGAGCGGGATTTGTACTATTCTACGAGGAAAAGAATTGTAATTCTAAATTTTGTCCTAGACTTTTGCTTATCGATCGTATTTCTTCGAATTTCAGATAAATACTTTCCTTTATGCAGTTTTTATCATTCATTACGAAAGTATTGCTATTGAAACAACTATTGCCGGACTCGGATTCGGTATTGTCTATTATATGCATGCGTTTTTTTTGCTACATAAATGCGTGTGATCAATTTAGTTTTCCGTTCGAAAGTATTTGTAATATTTAATAACGCTAAATTATGAAATTTGGGAACACATACACAAACTCGTCCGCGGTGATTTTAAAGTTATTAAAGCAAATATAAGTATTAAATAAACAATTCTTTAACAGGTAGGCATCATAAGTTCCGTTTGGATAATCTTGTTTCGACTTAAGATCCCTTTATATTGTGGAGACACAGACCGAATGGAACAAGGAAGAGAGGGCGAATAGAAGCCTGTATAAAATCATATGCTTTTTAAGATTCGTCGTCATCAGTTAATTGCTCGAAAGAAACTTTCCATCTCCCTTCCTCTTTCATATATGGATTACATTCATCGATCCCAAACGGTAATGGAATTCTGGAGCATCAATTTTAGGAGGCGTGTCCTCGCGGGCTGCCATAAATAACTATACTCTCTCCCGCATACCAAACGCTGATTCTAGCTGGCTGCCCAATCCATCGACTATATACATATACAAAAACAAGTCTCACGCATTCTAAAAATGAACACAAAGGAAGTCCGGCCTGTGGGGAAATTTTGAAGCGAGGACGGTTAAGGTGAAAATGGGGAACAATCGCTGCCATTTCACAAATCGATTTCTTCTCTGAAAGTATTGGATGGTATGTGCCCTTAGTTTTAGATTGGCAGAGAAGGATCGCGCGACATGTGATTTCCGACGTTTAGATTGATGGAGCGGAGAAAGAAGAAAAAGTGAGAAAGACATGAGAGGAGAGATGCGCACGCATCATGCGTGCATATATGCGAGGCAGAGGCGCTCTTTACGATTTACGCAATCATGTCAACAATATAAATATTAATGGCTCAGTATAATGTCTGAGAACTGAAGTGCCAGTAGTAATACCAAGGAAATATCGAATTTGTAATTCATCGACTAATTTTCTAATCAGTTGTAATTAATAATACAATCAACAATTATTTAAAACTTGCCTCACTAGAATAGTAATAATATAACCTTTATGTTCACGTTTATTTCTTCATCGTAAATTATCCATTTCTTTTCCCTTACAAACGCTGTGTATACATAAAGTCTTTGTACAGCAATTTCAACTTCAGAGGAGTTTTTATCTTTACACATTTGTGAGTAATCCAATAGATTGTGGTCACTGTCAGTATAATAATAATAATTTTTTATCTGGGATATATACTGAGTCAGGCATATTAGTTTTACAGACCTCAAGGAATTCAATGCACTAATCTTCATACCACATTTTCTCCCTATTGGTGGAAAAATATTTTCAAGCACACCTTGGCTGAGTCTGGAACCAAGTAAAAATTTGTAGCCTCTACTAAAACAACTTTTAGCTGCACACAAAAAAGAAAGAGATGTTAAAATAGTGCCCATGTTCAAAGATTTCTAACCTTCTCCAATTTCAGTTTTTCCGATAATTTTTATGAAAGAACTTATAAAATCATCTTTTTTCTGTTCATTCATAGCAGTTATTGATTTAATACTTATCTTGAGTTTATCAGTGCAAACCATTAACAAAGCAATCTTATAAACCATGCTGTCAATAAAGCAGCTGCAGGTAAAATTTCATGGATTACTGCAGTTTCTAAAGCACCCGCTGTTTTGATCAAAATGTATTTGATTGCATTTCCCACATGCACATTTGAGAAATGATTTGGATGATCTATTTCAGCTGTAAGATGATGTAACAAATGCAAAGACTTTCCATTTTCCATTTCTTTATTCAAAAGTTGATTGATGTACTTTCCACTGACAATATGTTCATTCATTGGGAAGAATAATTTCTGAATTTAAGAGAACAGGTTTCCAATTTTTTAATAAATGTGAGCCATCTGCAGTACTTTTATATGTTCATCACAGCCTTCTGCCATACTACTAAACTATCTTTTTCCTCGGTTTACTGACACTGCAAGAGATACCCATAGAGCTTTATTATTGCATCTCATGTCAGATACTATAGTGCACATTCACAGCCCAATATATGTAGCACCTTCAATAGCTTGCAATAATAATAATTTATTTATCATTAAATGTTTCAGACCACAATAGACATCATCAGTGGAAAAAGAGGAATATATAGACAATGATAAGAACACAAATATAAAGATACAAGGTTAAAAATACAAATATAAAGATACAAAGATAAAAATATACATAATATAGGAGCGGTAATCAAAACACCATGTCTTTAAAGTCATAATGAAAGTATTCATCAATTGAATATAAAGCCTTAGTCAAGAGCCACATATACAGTGCAGATTTAAATCTAGTTACATTAACATTTATTTAGCCTGGGGTAGTTTATTGAGTAACTTAATGCTTAAATATTTATAACAGTTCAGAGATTTAGACAACCGATAATAGGCTGTCAAGTTTACATTTAGTCCTAGTATTGTATAAATGAACATCAGATTTAGTTGTTAATTTATTTAAATTTTCTTTGACAAACCAAATTTATGTATACTATATTTACAGACTCTATACAGTCATTATTTCATGTTGGACAAATAGTGGCAAACAGTGCTCACGTAATGCTACATTAGCTATAGTTCTAAGGGCCTTCTTTTGTAAGGTAAAGACATGCTTCACACCAGTTGCATGACCCCACAGTCTAAGTCCATAGTTTAGGTTGCATTAAAAATAAGATAAATAGGCATTTTTTAGATATTTCAAAGAATATTAGAGACTTAAGTTTCCTAAGTAAGTACAGAGCCCTGGGCAACTTGATGCACCTCTTAAGGATATGGTTATTCCAGCTTAGTTTAGAGTCAAAATGGAAGCCAAATAAATTAACCGATATTGTTTCCTCATTATTGGGCAATAAGCTACACATCATATATTGTGTTTTGTCTTCATTCAGTAACAGATGATTTGCAAAGAACCATATGTTGGACTGATTTAATATAGCAGTGGATATAGACTTAGTAACATTCACATCTTTACAGCAATTAATAAATGTATCATCAGCAAATAGAACAATGAACATTACATACAAGATCGTTATTCATTACCAGAAAAATAAAAGGTCCCATAACTGAGCCCTGAGGAACATCTTGATTTCATTCATTCATTGATTCATTTCAGACTGTTTTCTGTAAAGGCTCACTATTTGTTTCCTACCAGACCAATAAGATTGAGTGAACAGGTTATTATTTTCAAAATAAAAATTGATTGATCTTTTATGATTGTTTCAAATATTTTGGATAAAACAGGAACAACTGTTATTGGCTGATAACTACTTGGTTTGTCTCTATCTCCTTTCTTATAAATAGGCACTGTCTTAGAACATTTTAGAAGGTCAGGGAAGATAGCATCTCTCAAACACTCATTAATAATTATAGTCAAAGGTTGTAGTCTGACCAGTCACATGGCAAGCTACAATCTGTTTCCAGGTTGTATTTAATCCATGTAATGTCACTACAGTGAGATGATTACCTCTATTTTTATCATCCCCAAGGGTAACTTGACCAACAAACCTCTTATTTTACTTATCAAAGTCTAAGTCACCAGAAATTTCCATTTCATTAACCATAACCATTATCAAGCAGTCTTTCTCATTATTAGACATTAACTCAACTTTGGTCTTCAATAAATCAATGATAGAGTTTAGTAAACCAAAATGCACTTTCACACCAAAGACTTATTCCGAGTACTGTATGATGGTATAGGGCAGGGGTCGGCAACCCGCGGCTCCTGAGCTGCATGCAGCTATTTGTGTAATGACCTGTAATGTAATGCCCACTCTCCTGTGAAATTGACTGTCTCAATTGATAAGATAGGTCACCAGCCAGTAAATTGCTACTTTGTAGTGAAATGCTTGCTACAAGGTTTCTATACTCTGTAAGCTAGAGTCAAATAAAGACAATGTACACCATATTTTTTCACTGATAGCCATCTTTTTTGATATCACAGGATCAAATTTCGGGATCTCAGGTTTAAACTTGCTTGAGTCAGGTTTCTTGATTGTGATTAATTTTACACAGTGATTTCCAGTATATAAGCTAAGTGTGAACATCGCTCATTTGGATGTGTTAAAGTCTGTACTGAGTCCCATGCCAAAGGAGTTAATAATGATTATTTTGCAGGTCATGCAGCTTATCTTTGGCGAACATAAAATTGAATTTTGCAAACGTGCCACATTTTGCGTTATAAGAGGGAGTATACCATATATGCCAACGTATAAGTTGACCCTGCATATAAGTCGATCTTGATTTTTCGAATTGTAAATACACGACTAGACATATATTTGCCGTATAATTCAACCCCCCACTTTTTCACTAAAAAAAACTTCAAATGAAGAATACAAGGCATTTTATGGTTTTTAAAACCTAAATGTGACCCTTTCCAAAATATAGTGTCGACTTCTGAGTTATTAAATCATTTGTTTAATTTAAGTAAGATCAGTCATATATCATATTGCCATCTATTGGCAGTTGTTGGTAGCTCAATAACTTTGGCTCAGATTATTAAAAGTAAAGTACTCCTTTAGTCAAACAATTAGAGGGTTGCAACACCTTGTGGGCGAAATGCATTGGGTGTTGCAACCCTCTAATTGGTTGGCTAAAGGAGTACTATACTTTTAATAACCTATTGGCAGAATGTATTTCTATTTATCCATCATTCCCGTAATTGCAAATAGGTCGTTTATATTTTTGAGATTCAGCAAAAAACAAAAGTTAAAATTTTAATTTTTATTAAACTTTAAATGGGCAAGCGGGGTCATATTTGACCCCACCCAGTTCTTTTGCTTATTATTGTGAAAAGTTTTACTTTATGCACCTTTTCGATTTTTGTAAGTGTTTATTTAGTTCTAAGTTCTTTTTATGTGAATTGAAATTATAATAATTTGATTCATATAACAAGATAAATAATAAATGTAGGATTGCGGTCATTATTGACTCCACTTGCCTGGTAATGTCACCAAAAACCCACATGAGTTCTTTGTAATTTATTAAGTATTTTTCAATATTCTTTGATTTTCCATGGCCAGAAAGAAATATAAATAATAATTATTGTCGCTATAGAATGAAGAAATTTATTATACTTATTACTTGTAATAAATTGCTTCTTTTTATAAATGAAATACTAAGTATTTTACTTTCTTTATGTTGTTGTCTCTTTTCTTGTTCTTATCTTACCTGAACAATGTCTTCAAACATAATACCTGAAAAAGATCAAATATGTATATCAAGCAGTGGGTAAGCATAAGGTAAGCGTAGAAAGTTTTTACAAATACTTGAAAAAGAACTTGTTATTCCTTACATGAAAGAACAAGCATATGCAATACCAAATCTTCATGTATCCATTTGAAGAGCAATGGAAATGTGTGATGTTAAAATAGCATCAAATGAGATGGACCAAGGGTCGGCAACGTTTAACGTCATATGAGCTACTTGAAAAAAATTGAGATCTAAAGATCGACCACTTTATCCGATGATTATTTTTACAATATAATTATTATTACAGTATTTTCATGTGATACATTACAAAGTGATGAGCTAAAATCGTATGTTATTGTTTTTTGTCAGCATAAAATTTCGAAACTTTTTGTAAGTTCACAATGATAGACATGTATTTTTTAATTTCTCGATTTTTGTTAAGTCCTGTGCGATCAACCACGATATGCTTCAAGATCAACTGGTCGTTCGCAATCAACTGGTTGCCGACCTCTGAGATAGACAGTGTGAGAGCAAGCAAGAGGGGAAGGTGCAAGATGTGTCACAGGAAAAGAGATAGGAAAGTGTGGATATGGTGTACAGCACGCAATCAATTTATTTGCGAGCCGCACAATGAGAAACTAACTATATGTAATGAGTGTAAGAATTTTAAATAGCTACAGTATAGACAGGGCTGTCCAAGGACTTTCAGGGGCCCGGATGCAAGTTTTTTGAGTCCCCTATTTAAAAAAATCTGCCAATTTTTTACATCAATGTTACAGCTTAGAGACAACATGTACTTTCAAAGATTAAAAAATATTGCTTGGAACAAAAAATATAAATTTATTAATAAAAACAAATTACATTTTAATTACAATAATTATTACATATGGGATTTCTGTAATGCCATATTCTCCATAACATCAGAAAAATTATATTCTTTAAAGATATCTTTTTCAATGCTTAATAAACTAAAAGCATTTAAATGCTCACTACACATCATTGAGCGAAGATAGTTTTTAATAATTTTTAATTTACTAAATGATTGCTCTGTGTTTGCCACCATTATGGGCAAGGTGAAAAATAACCTAAGTATGGACATAACATTGGGTAATATTTCACTAAAATTATTAGTTAATATAAATTCTAAAATCTCCTGTGCAGAATATACATTATCTTTATTTGATATTAAATCTTTTAGTATGACTATTTCATCAATAAGTTCAAATCTCTTACTCCGGCACTGCTTACAAACAATTATAAAGTAACTATAATGATAATTAATTTAATAAAAAAGTAAAAATTTGTTTTAAGATGTAAATATATTATTTATACTCAACATTCTACATCTACATGATATCCCGCAAGTCACATTTTCGGCAGATGGCAGTGGTTGCAGTGCACCAAGGGTCCATAATTGTCTATGTTATCTTTTCCTATTATGTTCTCCTATCATCCTAGGGAAGAACAATCCTCTATATTGCTCTGTTCTACAACCGATCTTGCGAATCTTATTCTCATTATCCTGCCTTCCGAGATACATTGGGTTTCTGATAAGTCCTACTACCTCATTTGCTAGTCCCTCTGACATACATTCCAGCAGTTTAAATCAATCTTACAGCCTACGTTCCTCTAACGATGTCCATTTCAGATTTTCTATTAATGATGTTACGCTTTGTTTACTATCGTAATTTCTCTTTAAATATCTAGCTGCCCTGCGCTGAACCTTTTCTCTCTCATTATTGAGTCCATTTTTGTAGGGATCCCACACAGCTAGGGTGTCCAGACATCCCGGTTTTCCGGGATTTGTCCCGGATTTTGGTCATCTGTCCCAGTCTCCCAAAAAACATTTTCTGGATGCCCAAATATCCCGGTTTTTTTGAAGCACTCTTCCAGAGTTGTTTTCAATGATCGATTAACTAATGGAAGCATTTTCATATTAATGAACTCCGTGTTCATCGATAATAATTGCGGTATGGGCACTAATGTGGCTCCCTTCCCCGGATAAAGGAGAAAAAACATTATGAATATTAACCTAAATGTAATCTATGTATGACTGACTCGGCATATGGCTGGTAAAGTGTAACTGCCTACTCCAAATGACTCAGTAACAAATGCTTTATTCATACATTATATTTATCTATATTTCATTTTTTGATATTGTCATAAGTTGGTGTGAATTTTTTGTAGTATAACATTTTTTCATGTAATTTTAAATTGGTTTTGTATAGCGATAAGCGTACTTTATCATGTTGTATTCACTAATGATTCTCCTATCTCCTATAATTTTAAGTTTATAATGTAATATTGAATATGTGAATTTGATTTATTTATTACAATTTGCTTAATTGTAATTATGGTATGTGATAAAAAAGGGCAATACTCTATAAATCAATGTCTCTTAACCAAAAACCTGCCGTGAACTGATAAATTTTATGAACACTTCACCAAAAACCGGTAAAATTTAGCATACTGCATAATTTGTATTTGTTTTCTTTAATGAAATTTTATTAACAGATAAGAATAAAGTAGAATCACACAACTTTTTAGCTGTCAAAATATTAATAAATTTATTTTAAACTTTCCACCAAAGTTTCGTGGGCCTTGGTTGAAATGCACTGCTATAAATTACAATTCACGTGCAAAATTTCTGTTCCATTAATAATAATAATAATATATTTATTCCATTAGGTTAAGAGTGTTCTACATGGAATACATCAAAAAATACAAAGAATAAAACACTAAGTGCATATGGAAAACACCAATATTGACATAATCATCACCGACATTATCGTCATAGCATGACTTAATAACAGTTTTGCCAACTGTGATGATTGACAAATTTGGCAATGTACATGTCAGTACTAAAACAATATACATTATTACAATTTGTCTGTAAGAAATTCATTTAAACTATAGTAGCATTTACTCAACAGTAATTTTTTCACTTTATTCTTAAATAACAGAGGAGAAGAAAGTGATTTAATATCTATTGGTAATATATTGAAAACAACCGATGCGGAATGATGGGGGCCCTTATGGCAAAGAGCATTTGAATACTGATTCCAATGGATGTCATTGTGAAAAGGGCTTTGGTAATTATGGTAATCAGAATTGATTGGGAATTAAATATGATAATTTTTAACAAAAGAGGCACAACTGAGAATATATAATGAAGGTAGCGTTAATATGTTAAGAGATGAGAAAAGGAGTTTACCAGGTGTGGGGGAAGATACTCTGAGTATTGCTTTTATGGCCTGTTTTTGTAGTGAAAAAAACTTTTCCAGATATCGTAGAGATGCCCCAAAACATGACAGCATATGTGAGGTGAGAGTGTATCTTAGAACAGTGCTATGATTTTAGGATCTCTGAGGACACAATTGGTGCTAGCTTCCTGATCATGAAGATTCCAATGGCGATTTTTTAAATTAAAATATTGATGTGAACAGACCAATCTAGTTCTTCAGTAATATAAATGCCAAGAAATTTCGTAGACTGAGTGACATATACTAGAGTCATTTAATGTGGAAATTAAATGGAAGGAAAGAGAGGATTTTTTGGAGTGGAAAATTAAATATGTGGTTTTGTTATTATTTACCACTAGGTTGTTAGATTGGCACCAGTTCTTCATTTCTTTGGCTGTTACATTGGCACCTTCAATTAAATCAGGTAAGTTATTTGCAGTGACTAGGTTGGAGGTGCCATCTGCATCTAAAATAGGGGTACATTTGGAAAAATGACTGGGTAAGTCATTCATAAATAATATAAAAAGTAGAGTACCAAGAATGGAACCCTGAGGAACTCCAATGCTTAATTTCATTGGAGTGGAATTTCTGGTTACACTTCCGTTAAATGTTTTTTTGAGGAAATTGAAAATTTGGTGACAATCCCTTAAAAAAGACAATCCAATTTAGAGCAATGCCCGAGATGCCTAATTTATTAAGCTTATATTTCAAGATGTGATCAGTGCGATCAAAAGCTTTGCTTTGATAAAAACAAAAACCGAGTGCATACTGCTTTTTATTTAAAACTTGAGCTACATTATCTAAAAGCTGAAAAGCAGCTGTGGATATGAATTTGCCCTGTCTGAAGCCATGTTAGTTCTCTGATAGTATATACAAAGAGTAGAAATAATCAAGTAAATGATTAAAAAATAATTTTTCAAATATAAAAAAAAACAGAATGGAAATTGGTCTGTAATTATTAGAATCATCAAGACAGCCTTTTTTAGGGATAGGAGATACACGAGCGAGTTTAAGATCAGAAGGAAAATGTCCCATGCAAAAAGACAAGTTAATTATATCGGAAAGGGGTGCAGCAATGAAATTTGCAGAGGCTTTGACAATTGGCATTGGAATACCATCTGGAACACAAGAGAAGGTATTGTCAAATGAGTTGGTAATGTTGATTATTTTGGGAGGACAAGTAGGAAATAGGAAAACTGAGTGTGGAGTTAGTTACATTACTTACTGAAGGTAATGAAGAGGATACTGAAATACCCTGTGGAGTAATATTGCAAAACTGAGAGTTGAAATTCTGGGCTATTTCCTTAGGGTCAGAGATTAAATTGCCCTTAAAATTAATATAGGTAGGGCTATGTATATAATTTGAAGGTTTGTTATTTCGTTGAATAATATTCCAAGTTGACCTTATTATATTGCTAGAATTATTAATATAACCCTCATATGAATAATTGATTTATATATTTTAAATTTTCCACCAAAGTTTTGTGGGCCTTGGTTGAAATGCACTGCTATAAATAGCAATTCACGTGCAAAATTTCTGTTCCATTCTTATGAATAATTGATGCTTTTTATGTCGTAACCACTCATTCTGAACAATCTGTTGTATTTCTGACTTCTTTTATGATTATGATTTCAATTTCCTTACATGTTAAAAAACATTATGTTATGTATTTAATTTTAAGTTTATAAATAAAAATAGCAACATTTTATCACAGGAAATTTTTTAAAACTCATCCTACGTTATTATGAATAGAGAAAAAGAAGCAAGGAATATGTTAAAAATATTTTAATACCCCTAACTACAGAAAATGATAAAATACATTTGTCCCCGTAATTTCTTGAATATGTTCCAGTTCTCCTGGATTTTCCACCCTCAAAATAGGAAATGTCCAAGTTTTGCACCCTCTGTCTATGGACACCCTACACACAGCTGATGCATATTTGACCTTCATAAAGTTGTTGCTGCGGACGTTAAAACTTTTTAAAATTTAAACAATTAGATAAATATTATTTCACTTCTAGATGTGCTACAACTTTTTAATCTATCATAAATATGTGGTTTTAGTACCTCACTATGGAAAAGTATAATATTCTTAAAATTGCAAATTTTAGGGATTGTATACTCCAATATTGTTCCACAAGGAGAGAAAAAAAATCGATGCAGAGGTCAATTATCATGAATTAAAATAAACTGATGTGGGCATGACATGACTTTCTCCATATTTATATGGCAAATTACATTTTGTTAGCTCTGGGATCGTTGTCAATATTTACTTCCGGTTGACAATTAAGAAAAGAAAAAGGAGCGTTACTAAGATGTAAATAAGCGTCAATTGTTAACAATAGTCTTCGGTAAGTGGCGTGGTGGTGGCAGCTAAAAATATAAGATATCTCTTAAACAATGCATTATATGGAAAATGTATCAAACAAAGGTTGTAGAAAATAAAATTTCCTACAACTTTTATTCCAATACGTTTTTACATTTATCAAATATTAAAGCAAATATTTCAAAATAACTGATAAGTGACAGGAGTAAACACCCACTTTCGGTCGACCGATTTTTACCAAAAACTAATCAGATCGTGAAACAATACTTTCTCATACTACATATATGGAGAAAGTAAAAATATTTGTAATAATCAAATATCTCTCTTAAAAATTAATGTTTTTCAAGGTAAACATGTGTACAATATATAATAGAATCTGTATTAATATATGTATGTGTGTTTGTCCTCGACTAACAACTTTTGCACCAATGTACCGATTTTCGTGAAACTTGATGTGAGGCTCCTGCTGTCAGGACCCACCTCCGGGCTATATTTTATTTGGCGAAGATTGAAGCCCCGAACTAACAAGAAGCCATGTGCAGTGAGACCAAACGTTTATACGTATATGAGAAAGTTTTTTTGTAGTTTTTATAGTTTGTTCATAAAATATATGAATATGTAATAATATATGAAAATATTAATAATGTATTGTTTCACTAATAGGACCTTTCGGTTTTTCTCAAATAACGTCCGATGTGAAACCTAATGCGGACCGTCAAAGCATTTTCATCTATTAATGCGGCTACCCAGGAAGTCTGGCAGCACCGCATAACCGAGGTCACCGCCTCAAAATCCGTATGCCGATAAAAAAGGTTAAAATGTGCATGTTTTATTTTCTATATTTATTTGAGCAGAATCGCATTTTTTTGTCTATTAGCAAAATAAAATAGATAATTTCTGCATAGTTATGTTCTGGCGTTGTCCTTTATAATAGCAGAAGTATCGCATGTTATATATTTTTCGATCTTAACAATGGAAGGATTGAGTTTTTTACTCGCTTGTATCGCTGTGGTCGAGAGTTAAGAGTTCCTGTGGAGAGGAAGGAGGAGGGGAGGTTTCTGATGCCCTGATTGGCTGTCTATTTTCATCGTCTGCATTGCAAGCGCTCAGAGGCCGACAGGTATTCGTCGTGAAGAAGACATCGTGAATAGGTGGACTCACTTAGTTCCCCTCGAACCTGACGAGATACCAAGTCGAAAACTTCTTAGTATTTAGGAATGTACTCTTGTCCTATTATACGCGTGATGATGTGTGAATACGTGCCGTTTTGATTTATGAATACATTGCTTGTTTTATAAATGGATTTCGTAATATTTATCATTACAGGGCGTTAAGAAAACAAAAAATTATATTTGTTTCGGAAATATCCGTAAATGTTTAGAAATTAAACGGCATCTAATCGCGATTTGCGACTGTTTGTGAAGTTTTCCGCGGTTTTTAAAATACGTAAAGTAATTTTACGATCAAGTGTGACGTGATTATGTGACGCCATATTGGGTAACCTACAAGTTGTATGACGTCAATTTTTTGGCATCATTATTTTCTTCGCTGTTGAAGGCACGCCAAGCCGAATGCTGCTTTCAAGAATTTAGGAATTTAGACGGAGTATGCAGAAGGTGGTGGTTGGGAGAGGCTAGGGGGAGAGGCTAGAGGGAGAGGCTCGAGGGAGAGGCTACGGAACATATGGAGGGGAGAAGATCACAATGGCGCATGACAGAGAGTGACCTTGTAACATTACCTGCAAAATAACTGTCGCCCAGTTTTGTAGAGTCTGGGATTATGAAACAGTGGTGACTCTTTTTCTGACGATATTTACTATGCATTTTCTATTGTATTGAAAGCCAGTTGTGTCTATAATACTCCGTAATTGGCTCATTTTAATTTTGATTAGATACAAATGAACTATTCGCCGAATATTAGAAAATTAGTTCAGAAACTTTAAAGTTTCTCGAATATTCTAAGCTTAGCAATGTAACCCGGCAGAAGGCGCTCTCGAATCTGGAGCACAGACGGTCGCTCGGGGTGATTGAGTCACCCCATTTTAATTACATTTTCCAGCTTAATTATTCATGATTTTTTTATTTTTCTTTATTTTTGTATTCTTAAATTAGTAAGGAAATAGTTTGGAAAATTCAAATTTATTTTAAACCCATGTAATTTGCGGTTTTTAAATTTATCTTTATTGGTGAAAACTCTTGATTAGCTAACTTGCATACAAAAGAACTTGTATAATTATAACAATAATTGCGTATAATAATGATAATTAGACTTAGATGATAGTAATTATGATAACTTATAATTTTAACATAATATTTTGTATAAGACAATATTAGTAAGAATTATGTAAGTTCAATTCTCGTTGTTTTATTCGCGGTTAAGGCAGTACTTACATACGTATTTCATATGTTTTATACACATCGGCCTCTCACATTTAGAACAGGACGAAGTTGTCTTGATTTCTTGGGCAGACGACACAGCGTAATTCTGTAGGTCTAGGTCGACCGGGCTCTCCAGTAACATTTTCTTTTCTAGGCAGTACAGATTTTTGGCCCTATTCCCTTAGTTGCTTTGGTAAGGTTTTCTGTTGCAACCGAGATATGACTGCTGCTTTTACTAAGGCCTGCTCGAGTCTTTTTTATGAAACTACTTCTTTTGAGAACTGTAGTTGGGTTATTTGATAGAAATATTACGTAAATATTGAGAAGAATTTCATGGATTTTCTCAAAGTTGCGATGTAAATCGAAACGTGCGCCTGCCTAATAAAAACTAAAGAGAGGGTAGAAACATTAAACTGGTCAATTGTAAAGAGATTCCATCGATTTATGAAAATTACAGCCGATTATAGAATAAAAAGCTTACCATGACTCGTGATAAGAAATGTAACGTGGAAGGGCGCGGGGTGACTGATTCACCCCAGAAAGATTTTTTTGAAATGCTGTTTCACGGACAAAATGCTACTGATTGTGAGACCTAAAAGTGATATGAAAATGCTCAAGAGAGTTCGGAAGAAAGGTGCTGATTATCTAAGGGAAAAACATGCGTCACGAGTGGATGAGTGAAGTGTAAACATTGGTGGGGTGACTCAGTCACCCCTCGTGCCTGCTCCCGGGTTAATATGTCAAATATGTAGTGATGCTCTTCCGTTTCTATTCACCATAGTAATGCTAAAAATACAGTTAAACGGTATTCATCTGTTTCGACGCTGTAAAACCCTAGCCTAGTCTTAGGAGAGGAAGAAAAGGTTTCTGAAACACATCAAGCGACAGAGTGACAAATATTACGATGGTACTGTCATTTGAGCCATTATGCCAGAAGATGAAAAACCTACACTCTCTGCATACTTAGCAAGAGCCCTGTCTGTGGCGAGCACCAAACAACATGGTACCCTAATTGTTAATTTACACATTTCTAACATTTAGTACATTTTGACCAAGATAAAGGGTATAGCAATTAAGAATTTGCGGAGAAAAAAGGAAAAAAATGGTGAGGGGGAGGAGGTGGGGGGGCGTAATTTATAATAACATAATATAAGCAATATAGGTATCCATCAACTAGGAATTTTTATAACAATTAAGAATTTGTGAAGAAAAAAGGAAATAAGATGGTGAGGGGGACAGAGGGGGGGGAGACAATATATTATTTAAATGTTTTTATTGCGAGTCATAATAAGCATTGATACATTTTAACTTTATTACCCATTTTGATTACATATGTTTCTTTTTGTATATTGTTAATCTATGAGTACATCCAACAAATAAATGCTTGGAAATAAAAGTAGGATTTAAAGCAATACATTTTATCTTTCGCCATAGTGATGGAGATTTTCATGCAGGGTTGGCATAAGAATAGCATCTGCTGTTTAGTAATAACATTCATTGAACGTGATTTCATGGAAATATACTATGAACAAATGTTTTCATTCTTCTTCAAATTTCCTGCATTTATAAATTTTAGACAAAATTACAAACAAGATTGAAATTAGCAACTTTTGCTGATTAAACTGGACTTTAAATTCAAATGACCTGACATAAGCGCTTGAATATATAATTCTATTGCTTATGATTAGCTGTAAGGAAAACTAATGGTACTTTCATGGCCTCTGCCAGCTTTTTTACAAAAAATTAATATTTAAATGTTTTTTGCTCATTCTTATGGATTTGTTATGGAGAAAATTTTTAGTTAAATCACATCAAATAACTTAAAAAATCCTTAGGAATTGGGATACATCAAAATTGACAAAAAACAGCGTTTTTGTATGATTTATTCGTATTATTGAAGCTTAGAAAAAATTTAGTTTTTGGTAAATTCACCGCTAGCAAGGTCATCACAATAGTAGATTAGCTGAATCGAATTGTCAATTTTATCCAATAATTTGATGTAGTGATCGAATCCAAGGCATTATATGCATCAAATTTGAGGTATATTAAAGGTTTGATTTGTTTCCGACAAAGAAGTGATAGAAAATATCATACATAAAAATTACTGCCAGAATTATATAGCTATTCAAATAATATTATATTACAAAAGATAGACATATAACCATAACGAAAAAATTTCATTTGAAACAATTTAGAAAAAGACAGGTTGATTTTATATGAACGGTATACTTTATCAAAAATAATGAATAGTTAAATGAAAAAACTTAAATTCAGCCAGTATTATTCCTTCTTTAAATATTATGGAACCTCAACCAAATTTTATTTAAAATTATATAATTTCCTTGAGTGGATAATCACAAATTGTGAGCAATTTCTCTAAGATATGCAAGTCCGTCTTCATTTGCGTAATTGGCGACTATAAGCTTCAGGCGGTTATTAATAAGACGTTCTTTTGAAATCGAAAATTTCCCGAGTTATTAAGAACGTTCTGGTGGGTGACACATAACATCACAGGCAGACCACTTCAGTTATGCATTTTTGATTTAGGACTAAATAAGTGTAAAGTAATGTTTATCAAGTACATATTTATTTAATAACATAATAGAATTTGCCATGCAAAATGACAGCAAGATTGCTTTTAATTTGTTATAATATAGTACGCTCCCTCCTTCCTCCTCCCCTGTCTCCCTCAACATCTTTTTCTATTTTTCATACACGTAGTACAGTGGAAAGTATTGTATTCATGAATGTAATCGACTTCGAGATTTCAACGGAAATACAAGCTTTAAGGTCCCCTGAACCCTTTTTGATCATTTTCTCGATGATGTCTCTCTGTGTGTGTATGTGATAGCTTTTTTTGTGAATGCTCTAACTCAAAAACTATTAATCAGATCAACGCTAAATTTTATATTTAACATTTTTATAAATGTTTCAAGAACTAATTAGTTTTTTGTAAAAATCGGTCAACCGGAAGTGAGTGTTTACTCGTCACTTATCTGTACTTTTAAAATATTTGCTTTAATATTTGATAAATGAAAAATGTATTGAAATAAAAGTTGTACCAAATTTTACTTTCTACAAGCTATGTTTGAAATATTTTCCCATATAATGCATAGTTTAGGAGATATCTTATATTATTAGCTGCCACCACCACGCCACCTATCGACGACTATTGTTAACAATTGGCACTTATAAATAAGTAAAAATGGAGACTACGGCGAAATTAATGTTAATAATAAATGGTGTTCTGCATATCTGATGGTTCAGGTGCTTCTCCTCCACATTTCTCTATCCTGTGCCCTTCTCTTCATCATCCAATACCCTCCTCCCTCCCTTAGAATATCCAACATTTTAATTCTTCTTCTTCTTCTGTTCTTTCTTCCCTCCACCGTTCCTTCAATAACATCCTTCAGTAATCCCTCTCGTCTCAAAACATGTCCTATCCATTTCTTTTTCCTAGTCACTATCGTGTCCATCAAACTCCTTTCCTCTTCTACTCTTCTTAGCACTTCCACATTTGTAATCTTGTCTGTCCATTTAACCTTCAGCATCCTCCTCCACACCCACATTTCAAATCCCTCCACCCTCTCCCTGTCTCTCTTCTTCAATGTCCATGTCTCCGACTCATATAGCAACACACTCCAAACATAACACTTTACCAATCTCTTCCTCAATCCCAAATCCATCTTGCTGTTAAATAGCTTCCTTTTTCTATTGAACGCTTCCTTTGCCAAACCTATTCTCATCTTAATTTCCTTCTTACATTTCCAGTCCTCTGTCAACAAAGTACCAAGATACCTGTACTGTTCCACCTGCTCTATCCTCTCCCCCCTCACCTGCACTTCCATCCTTTCCTCGCCCCCTATTCTCATTACTTTCGTTTTCTTTCCATTTATTCTCAACCCATATCTGTCCCCCACGCTCACCAGATTCTGTAGCATCTCCCTCAAGTCTTCCCTCCCCTCAGCAAACAGTATCATGTCGTCAGCAAACCTAACTGACGATGTAATTCTTCCTCCAACGCTTACTCCTGTGCTCGTCTCCCAACACTCCTTTATCATTTCTTCAGTATAGATGTTAAACAGGGTTGGTGACAAACAGCAGCCCTGTCTAACTCCTCTCCCAATCTCGAACCACTCCGTCCTGCTTTCCCCTATTCTCATGGCCGCCTCCTGTCTCATGTATAGATTCCTTATCAACCTTCTCTCTCTCCAATCTACTTTCTTCTCCCTCAATATCTCCATTATTCTTTCCCACCTCACACAGTCGAAAGCCTTCTCCAAGTCCACAAAGCACAGACTGATACCCTTGTCCCGTTCTAAATACCTCTCTCCTACGTACCCATTCCTGCTATTATGGCCATTGCCCTGAAATGCGAACGTTTCGAATACATGTTCATATGAATGTTTTTCATTGTTTCAGTGTGTGGAACCATATCCAAATATTTGGCAAAACATTTTTCTATCACCCTGAATATTTCGCCAGATACTCGGCGAATCCCATATATGTTTTGATTGCCTATTCCCATGTTTGGTCAAAAATGTCCCGAACGGTTTTTCTTAACTATTTTCGTCAAACTCTGCTTTTTTAAATAATAATATGTTGGCCTTTTACATTAATAGATATACAACAATATTTCAACTATTTTGCGAAAAATATTTAATAAGGATTAACAATGGATTTATTAAAAGGATTATTTTAATCTCTTTTATTACAAACAGCCTATATAATATTTTACATAAATCTTATTTTAAAAGTTTATATGGTGTAGTAATATATATTGATTATTATTAAAATTAATTAACATTTAATGTAAAAATTGTATTAATTTAATGTTAATCATTAGATGATACTCCACCATTATTGGAACATTGCGAATATTTTGTTTTTATTTGTATTGTTGAATTTTCTTTGAAAATAAAATTTTTACATTCATCGCACATATTAGAATGTTTCTTGTCATTTCCCAACTTGCTTGCTACAATATGGAGAGTACGGATAATTAATTGTCAGAGGACATAACAGAAAACGAGTCACACCAATTCCCAAGACAATCAACTGTGATCCATCTTATGAAAAACTTTTTTTTTATTAACAAGAACTCAGAGACAGCACAAGGCCAATTACACTGAATATCAAGAACAATTTAACAATATTTAAATAACAATAACAACAAAGACAATAACATACAACCATGACCAAGGCTGGACTAGAACCCGCGATCCTAGCCTTGGGAGCCAGACGCACTAATGCGTAATGTGAATCAGATATTAATTGAGGAATACGCAAAATCTAAAAAGGCAATATTTTGTCAGGAATTGAACGCGATGGCGTTCGAAAAAGCGTAATTTATGATTCCAGTCAGTACAACATGAATAACTTCATGATTATTTCATCCATAATTACCGCGTTTGAGCTTGCCAAATAATTGTTCTTTTCCGCCATCTATGAACAATTTAACGAACTTTAATTATTAATAGACGACCTTTATTTGATAATAGGAAACGAAAATTCAATTTATATGAGAGAAATCTGTCAAATCATAGGTAACTCACTCATGGTTGTCATTTAAGTATAACCGTGAGTGAGTGAGCAATGGAGACACGTAATCCCGAACTTAATCGACTTAAGCACTTAAACGTAAATAATTGACTGTTGGAGAGAATTTTATTTTTTATGAAAACGAATAAAGACGCTGGATATTTTTGTGCATTTTAATAAGTCAAGACGTAATTTGCGGAAAATAAGATATATTTTATTAATTTTTGCCTTACACTGATTTGTTTATTCATTGTTTTCTCCGTTAATCAATTTTTACGATATTGCTAAATTAATTTATATTGCGATTGGGAAGGATAAGTTAATGGACCAGTTGCAACGGATACATCTACTGAAACAGCGCTCATCAAGTACTTCGATCTCGATATAAGTTTAAAAAATTCGTCCGTGTTTTTCATCGCAATTTCCGTGTTCCTCGATCGAGAAACAAAACGTGAACTCCATTCTTTGATCAGACGGTCACTGTCTGAACAAGAAGTTCAAACCAGGATTAATGTAGGTTAGTTACCCAAAGTTGACGTCCCCAAATTACTTATATTGACAGGAAAAATTCCCGTATGTGTTAGTCATTTCAAGGAATTCTCATACCATAAATACCATTTCTAAATTCATAGTTTATCAATGATAGAGAAAAACTGGAAAGGAAATTAATACGGCATTATAAGGCTTAAAATCAAAGTCAAAATCTCTATCTGGCATTACCTTGAAGATCCGCGTATAGGACGCAGGGAGTTCCTCGGCTCAAATTCCGAGAATTTTCTGTTCTCGTGTATAAGACGCAAGAGGGGTTTCTCTTAAAATTATAGAAATAAACAATAAGTTGCAATAAAAGATTCACATCCATTCTATTAGATGATTTACGTCGAATATACTTTATGCTGAGTATGTTCTGACAAGCGAATTTACTGAAGTATTTCTATTATGGGATGTACCTATGTCGAAACTACTTATTACAGGATATATATAGTAAAACACTTTGGAAAGCAATGTAGAAAATAAAATGTAGCAGATTTTCGTGACTCCTACGCAATTGAAATAAAAAACTCGGTAAAAATTTCTGCGATCGTCGGTGAAACTTGCAGTAAAAATAAAATATCTTGAATTTAAAAAAGTGGACTCATTCGTCAAGTAGATAATAAATAAATAATAATAAATAAAACAATCTGTCGGTGGATCGTGGAATGACCTCCCCTCAGAAACGATAATTAAGGGATTCAAAAAATGTTGCGTAAGTAATACTTTAGATGGAAGATGACATATTATGGGAAGATAATAACAAAAACGGCACGACGACCGCAAAATTAGAATCAGACGAATCTGAAGCTTCATAAACAAATGAAGTTCACGACGAGTTCCATATTTCCGATGAATACTCCGATGATGGCGAATTTCCAGGAATTTAGGGAAATACTTGGAAAAGTTTGATTTGTTTTCTTGATTGAAGATTTTTTTAATGAGCAGACACTATATTTTTAAATTTTAGTTACTAGGCATTTCATTTTAACTGAAGACTCCGTACAGAAAGAACAAAATATGTTTAGTATCCATGTATGATTATGAGTGGCTAATGAAGACAAAATATCTTGTATTTACAATTATTGTTTGTAAAAGTGCAGTTTCTAATCATATTAAATACTTTTATTTTAATCGAAACACTTTGATGGTTAATAAATATTAGTTTGCAGCTTTTTATTTTTCATTAAACGTTTCGTAGAGAGAAAAACAGGAAATATTATATACCCGTGTATAAAACGCGCCCTACATTTTTCTTCGGAAGTTTGGAAAAAAAAGTGCGTCCTATACGCGGGTCTTGACGGTATATATTACATGTATTTAGAAAAATAAATTAATTTAATAAATGCTACTGTTTATACGCTAATATAAATGTCTGGATCAACTCTGTATTGCTGAAGAGTAGTCGAGTGGAAATGAAAATAAGCCGTTTGTTCACTCGTCTAGGCTCAAGCTGAGTTCAGTAATAATTGTCTCCATGGCAACACTCCAATGAAATGCGATTTAAAACACTAAAACGCTATGTTTTAGTTGAAATACAAGAAATTAGAATTAGAATTAGAATTAGAATGTAAATTCTTTTCCTCTTACAATTAGATCATTACAAACCTCGGACCGATATCGTAATTTTAAGATACTTTAAAGTGTTCAAGAAAATCTCTCTGCACGATGGATTTGAGGATTTCTATGTAAAAGAAATAGGAAAAAACGTTCTTGGAATCAAACCTGAGACTTCAATCTTCGCCAAAATAAAACAGCCGGTAGGTTGCCTCTGACAGCACGAGCCTCATGCCAAGTTTCATGAAAATCGATCCATTAATATAAAAGTTGTTATTGGGGGACACACACAGACACGACCATTTCATATGGATGTTTCCTTTGGAGACCAGCCTAAAAATGACAAATTACAGTTTGGGAAAAGGAAATAAAAGTTTTTTATTTAGGTCGTTTGTTGCGAAATTGGAAGAAAAGTGGTTTCCTCTCGCGTTTATCGAAATATAAATATCTCGATAGAATAAAAACAGAAACATTTGTTTTTGTTGTATTGGCCATCTATTACTCTCTTTCTCTTCCATCGAGGTCTCTTTCGAAATTCTATTTCATCCTTTCACCACCGCTCTCAACTTACTCCGCTCAGATTCCTTCCCTGAATCCTATATACGTCGTGAAAATTGGGAACAATTCGAATGGGGATATTATGGCTTTGTAGAGTGAGGGGTCAATGAGGAAGAGATGCTGCAAATTAATGGGAATGAAAGACATTTGGAGGAAAGGAAAATGATATTTAGACATATAATCGTCTTCATTCGGGCGAAATTTGGACAATAAGAGCCTTTCTTACATTTAACCCTTCGTCAATATCATTTATATAATAGAAATAAACGTATTACAACAAACACTATATAAAATATAAACAAGTTAGGAAAGTGTATTTTGTATCGCAAATAAGCGCGTTTCGTGCTATGGAGTATTTGAAGCTATACGATATAATTTGACAGAACACACGCTATAAAACAGCAAAACACCACGACACGATTATATCTCTGTGTATTAAAAATTTCTTCTATCCCCTTAGGTGATGCATCAATAAACATGTTACATAATTTTAATGACTTATTACTGAATAACGGTAATATATCAGAAGTGATTCCTGGGGTATATTAAATTTTTATTTACTGGTTTATTTTTTAATCAGTAGCCAAACAACCGAGAATTATTTAAAACATACCTCACTTGAGTTCAGCAGTTGTAATATTTAAGTTATACTCATTTCTTCGCCGTAGATAATCCATTTCCTTCCGCTTACAAAATTTGCCATGCACACGTAGGGAATTAAGTGTATTTTGTAATTATAGCTAGGAATGGGCGCGAATGAAGTCCGGAGTCGAGTTACTCGACTCTTTCGACACCGGAGTCGTTTCGCATGCGAAGAGTAGATTTCACGTGACGTCATCGTAAACTTCGCTCGAAGCCAGCGCGAGCGGGCTCTACGAATAACATATTTACATTTTTATTTTACGCTTATTAAGGATTACATCGAGATTTAATTATTAAATTAACATAATACACCCGAATTGGCTTACAAAAATACATAAAAATACATGTCTCTCTCTAATAGCCATAGAAAATTTGTGAGAAGTAGACGTGGATTTCCGTGACAAAGCAACCATCATGATTCCAATAAAATAATCTACCATCAGTAAACCAGCACTGAACTGCTTCTACGTTGTATCCGAAATGCATTCACTTGAGATTCTTCCGACAAGGAGCGACTATGACTTTCGTTCGGGTCACGGATTTTGATGAAACGCGACAAAGTGATTCTACATAGAAAATAAGGAGACCCGTGTCTCGGTTTCTTTGTGAATGGGTTCGAGAAATAAGCATCGAAAATATGCAAAAACATAGTATTCATTTTAATAGGCTTCATTGTCGAATTGTTGATAAGAAAGGGAATCGCTGAGCAGATATGGTGCATGGCTCATACGGAGTTGGTCTGGGTTCGATCCCAAATGTTTTGGTTTTTCTTTCAAATTATCCAAACGTTATTTGAAAATTAATATTCTCTGGTAAAAATACGCTATATAACTTTTAGACTGGTTTCCAAAGGAAATATAGCTTTATGAAATGGTTCTGTCTGTGTGTGTGTCCTCTATTATCAACTTTTAAACCAAAGGACCGATTTTCATAAAACTTTGGTATGAGGTTCGTGCTTCCAGGGTCCACCTCCGGGCTATATTTGGCGAAGATTGAAGTCCCGGGTTGGTTCCAGGAACGTTTTCTGCCCATTTTTTTACATAGGAAATCTCAAATCCATCGTGCAGAGATGTTTTCTTTGATACATTAAAATATCTTAAAATTGTGATGTCGGAGAGAGGTTTCTACTGTTCTACGGAGAAAAAATGTAGATAAGAATGTAATTCTTATCACCAAATTTTGATAATTGATCGTATTTTCTTGAATTTCTATAAAACAACGTTTATGCATTTTAAATCGGATTGTTGCCATGGGAACGATTAGTGCCGAATTCGGCTTGAAAATAGACGAGTGAAGAAATGGGTTATTACCAAATTTTATATTAACTTCGCTTCACTTGGCTTATTTTTTAATTTGGCTTAAATATTTCCTAATAATATACCTTTAAGACCAGTTGTTCTTGCATTTTTCAAAAAGCCCTCACATTTAAGTATCATATTACTTTTTTCAGTATTTAAGATAGGTAATGCTGTTGTAAAGGATGTTAATTTGAACAAATTCAAATAAAACATTTTAGAGTGTTGTGTTGTAGCTTAGCAATTCTTCAGCCTACTATACTTATGCAGAGGTTTTATATGGATGGTTGATGTGATGTGAAGAAAAGAACATTTTATTATTTTTGCCATTTTAGGTGACTAAAATATGAAATATTCAATTTTCACTCCTACTGGTATCTAAAGCTGAATTACTCTGAACTAACAATATGTTTTCGTGAAGCAATATGAATGGTTAAGTCAGTATTTTCATTAATGAAACAAAATATACTATAAAACCTCTTACTACTTATATATTCTTATTATAACATTCTTACGTTACTTCTCTAATTCTGTCTGCCATTCTCACAACTGTAAGAAGATTCAAGTTTAAACAGAGAAACCCCCACATCACTCAACAGCTGCTAGACACTTTTCAACTTTTTACGCCCATACAAGCAGAAAGGTTATCATAATTATATTATAGAGTTTATTCATATGAAAGTATTAACTATATAAAAGTTGGTTATAAAAATTCGTTTTTATAGCTTCACTTGTTTTAATTTCCACTCGGCTACTCTTCAGCAATACAGAATTGATCCAGACATATATATTAGCGTATAAACAGTAACATTTGTTAAATCCGTTTATTTAAAAAAATACATGCAAAATATGCCACAATTTATATCGTAGAAAGTTGCTTATCGATCACATTTCTTCGAATTTCGCGTAAATCCTGGCGTTTTTAAAGTTTTTAGGTTTTTTTTACCAGCGAGGCGGTAATAGCGGGACGCCTTATGGGCACGTCTGGTCCGTCCGTCCGTCGTAACTTTCATCTCCTAAACCGCTGGACGGATTTTAATTTAATTAAGTATTAGTGATCGTTATTATAATTTATCGCCCATTTGCGATATTCAACTGAATCCGTCAATTAGAACTTCCACTTTACATAATTACTTCTATAAACTTATACTCGTATCTCGTTAAACGGCATCCGTCAAGCAACAATTAAATACAACACTTTTCTCTCCCTGGCTCTTATACGATCTGTAAGGTATAGGTTACAAATTTTATTCGAATAGAGAACAAAATTTACTAAAAGAAAGTATATTCTCTGGGCAAGCAACAATTAAGATCCATGTTTGTCTATCCCACGCTTGTATATGATCTGTGAGGCATAGCTTGAAAAATGTATTTTGATAGAGAACAACATTTACAACAAGATAGTCAACAAGACCACATAATTGCGACTTAATGTTTCGGAGATAAAAATTCGAGAATATCCCGAACAACACATTGCATATTTTATTTACTTCGATCGCGAAGATCGTTCTCTCAGCAAACAACAAATAAAATTCCATATATATACCTCTCCCATGTTCTTATATGATCTGCGAGGTACAGATTAAAAACTTTATTTGGATAAAGAACAACATTTACCACAATATAGTCCCCGGGGCCATATAATAACGACTTACGATTTAAGGAGATGAAAATTCGAATAACTCCGAATCTTTCGATACCGTTTCATACGTATTTCCCATTAAGAACGCCTCTGAAATTGTCTATTACATTTATGGAGTATACTTTTCCATCTTGTTATCTCTCATCACGGGAGTGTTGCCATTGCAACAACTATTGTTGGGCTCGGATTCGGTGTATTCTATTGCGTACATACACGCGTTTTTTTTGCTACACAAATACGCGTGATCAATTTAGTTTTCTGTTCGAAAGTATTTGTAATATTTTATAACGCACAATTACGAACTTTGGGAACACAAAGGTCAACTCACCCGCGATGATTTTAAAGTTATTAAAGCCAATATTAATCCTAAATAAATAATATTTAAGTAGAAAGTAGGCACCATAAGTTCCGTTTGGATCATCTTGCTTCATTTTACATTCTTTACTTTTTCCATTCTGACTCCATCTCAATTTCATTCTCCGTATTTCTCACTTATTCATTCTCTTTCAAAATTTATCATTACATTTACATCGTTTATTCTCCATCCTTCGTTCGCATTCTCCTGAGTTAAATCCTTTCTCTCTCCGTAATAGAACGCACCCTTAACAAACAACCGCTTCAAACGCGTGGCTTCCCTCTGTCGCGCCGAATTTCAATTCCCTTGTTTTCATCCCGGACTCGAAATCGTGTTCCTTTTTCTATGCATCATTCCACGTTTTATTTCAGTCTCCAAAATAATATCTTTTATCTGGAAACATCTACAAGGTTATAACATCGTCTTCTGCTGATCCCGTTTATCAGACATGTCTAACTCGGAAAGGCATCAGAGCCGCATTAAAGAGAGATATGTTGTGTGAGTGCCGCATTATGATTATAGTTATTTAATGGGGCCGTAGTTGAAAAAACATTTTTTCTAGAAGATTAGAAGTATAGTTATTCATTAAAAAAATAATTTAATAAACACGTTCTATTATACCTCAATAAAAATCTCAAACTTTTGCCACCTTTTCCAAAAAATAATGTGTTAATATAAAATATCGAAGGACTTAGTTAAGGTGAAAATTAACGTACGAAGCGCAATTAGGCAGATAAAGGTCCGTATGCGGCCCGCGGGCCACCTGATTGACATGCCTGGCGTCCTTACTCTAATTTGACCGCCATTTGTCTCTTGATTCCTTCCTTCTAATCACTTCACAGAAGTCTCGTTAGATACGTCTCGGAGGGACAACAGATATGTTATATTACGTAGTGTCCGTTTTCTAATCAAGTATGGTGTACTTACATCCGATACACAAATTTCCGTGTCCGTCCGTCCGCATGTCTCATCTGCGAAACTACTTGCCGGATGTTGATGAAATTTGGTATTTAGGACAAAAGAGCAAAGAAAAGAAGAAAATGATATAAATGATTTACGTCTCCTAATCTCAAGTGCCCCTTTACTGGTGACAAAAATGAACTTTTCTGTAAAATATCATTTATAACACTCAAGTATTCAAACGATTTTGTAGAACTAATCAAATAGCATTTCCTTTATTCAGCACAATATTATCGAAGGAGCGGCCGATTTCAAGAAAATCAAACGAGAATGTCGTAATTCGCTTTGAACAGAAAATTTTTCTCGTGTTTTTTGTGGTATTCGTCATTGCTGAAAAGCATTATTATGTTCGTGAAGTCCGTCCGTCCGTCCGTTCGTTCGCATATACCAGGGAAGAATTGGCTGAACCGATTTCAACCAAATTTTGTACATAGAATCTTCACATAAATTCATGACCAAAATTTTCCCGTTCTTTAAATTGTTGTCAACGAATAATCTTTGTGACAACTGAAGTTAACAATATCTTCTGTAAATACGTAAATATTTTAATTTTCTTTCGTGGGCGCGCGACATTTATTAAATGAAGGGAAATGGATTATCTATGACGAAGAAATGAACGTAAATACGTCTATCTTCTTTAGGTATACACAGCGCTTGAAAGTGAAAAGAAATGAGTAGTTTGCGACGAAGGAATGAACGTGTACATTAAGATTATATTACTACTACTCTAGTGACGTATTACTTAAATAATTGTCGATTGTATTATAAATTGCTATTGGCATCACTACTGGCCTATAAGTTCATAGACATTATAATAAGCCGTTAATATTTATATTTTTACTTTCTCCATATAAGTCGTATAGGGGAAAGTATTGTATTCATGAAAAAAATCGACTTCGAGATTTCAACGGAAATGCACGTTTTCAGGTCCCCTGAACACGTTTTGGCAATTTTATCGATGATATCTGCGTATGTGTTTGTGTGTGATAGCTTATTGTGGGTGCTCTAACTCAAAAACTATTAATCAGGTCAACGCGAAATTTTATATTTGACATTTTTATAAAAGTTAGAAAAATAGATTAGTTTTTGGTAAAAATCGGTCAACAGGAAGTGGGTGTTAACTCTTGTCATCCGTTATTTTGAAATATTTGCTTTAATATTTGATAAATGTAAAAATGTATACGAATAAAATAATAAATATAAAATTAAATTTTCTACAGCCTTTGCTTGAAACATTTTTTCATATAGTTTATTGTTTAAGAGATATCGTATATTTTTTGCTACCACCACCACCACGCCACCTACCGACGACTATTGTTAACAATTGACGCTTAGTTACGTCTAACAATTAGTAACGCTTCCTGTTCTTTTCTTAATTGTTGGAGCTTTGTGGCTATATCCAATATCAGAAGGCTATGGTTTGAGTTTATTTCTGTTTTTTTTTTTTAAATTCTAAAATTTTCTCGCAGTTTTCTTAAAATATTTATTATTATGTAACCTATTTGGTAATATTAGAAATATTACAGATATGGAGAAAGACATGTAGTGGCCACATCAGATTTTTTGACGTTTGCAAAAATCGTAAAGAACGCATGTGTGCACGCATCATGCGTGCATTTTCCCACTCTTGTTATCGCTCATTACGAGAGTGTTACCATGACAACGACTATTTTTGGACTTGGATTCGCTTTAGTTTATGACTTACACGGGTTATTTTTACCGCACAAATACGTGTGATCAGTTTAATATTCCGTTTGAATGTATTTGTAATATGTTTTAACGCTAAACTACGAAAGATAAGAGCCCAAAAAACAACAACAACGCGGTGGTTTAAAAGCTATTGTTGCCATACAAACATTAAATAAATGATTAAATGGAAAGATGGCATCATAAATTCAGTTTCGATTATCTCGTTTATTTATAGAAATCTTTCAAAAACATTTCTAATTAGGGGATTCCCGTGATCTTGGGCCTCGCATATGGCTGGTGGTTGGGACACACGTGTTCAATATTATTGTCGCCATCATAGTTCTCCGGCTCTTCATGCAATGGGGATGAAAAATTTGAATAGAATCGGAAGCGCTGGCCTCGGCAGTAAAATATGTATTAAGGAAATGTAAATCCAAGAAACGCACCAAATAAGGAAATAATGGAAAATGAAACTGACCCTAGTCTCCTCGTTGAGAGAGCAGTTATAGTAGAACAGACAAACGAATAAACAGACAAAGTGCACAGGGACTCAACAGTTGAGACCGCGCGAACGCGAAATGCGCGTCTCTTGGAGGCTCCCTCGACATTTTTGAGAAAGTTTTATTTGACGTTTTCTTCATCGGTTAATGTTTTCCGTATGTATGCTAAATTTCGTTTGATTGAAACTGTTAATGCGGCCCGCCGCGTAAAACGTTTGCCAGCCCAACAATATCTGTTGATTTCTTTCCTGTGGAAAAGTTCTCAATTTTTCATTCATTGTCTAGTTTTTTTACTTTTAAATATTAATAAGAACTGCGCGCAAGACCAAACAATTTATAGATAAAAATAAACATCTAGTCGTTGATCCACCCGCTAACCCTCGGAGAAATTCCTCGCGGATCCCTTAGGGGTCCGCGCAAATCGTATATATATATATATATATACGTATAATATCCTATAATCGTATATATGGCTAAATTCTAATTATTTTTCCCTTTTGAAAAAAGGAGAAGCAGCAGCCCGCGCTGCCGGCGTGCTTTCATATGCCGGTTGCTTTCGAAAATTCCCGCAATGTGAGGATCCCTCCCTGTTTAATATAATTTAGACTCATATATCAGCTGGAATGCAGACTTTTCCCTCATTCTCTTTCTTCCAGACTAACGTGCTTTTATTCCCTTTCGTGAACGCCCTTTGCCTATTGGACTGCTCCAAAGAATCATATATTACGGGCGTACATTTATATCCCGGTATCGCATTCCTGGGCCGCAGATGTCCTTCAGATGTCGCGAATTCCGGATGATGCCGGATTATCGGCTTTACCACTTTCTCGTTGACATGAAGCCTATTCAACCCATTCGATGATATTATCATCTCTCCCACTTCGAGCAGCTCATATTTTCGAAACGTGTCTTCTTCAAGAGTGAGCAAGAGTACGATACTTACAACCGAAATGGATTTCTATTTATGTTCTCCAAAATATCACGATTAAACATTTAACTGATGTTAAACTATTAATAAAATTTAGCAGATCGATTACAATTAGAGATACGCGTGATTGCAGCAGTATTCGCAACAACGCGATTAAGTCAGTGAATTTCTTCTCCCCTCTCTGAAAAATATCGCGCAATCCGTAACCCACTTGCAAAAACTAAACCCAAAGGAATTTTGAAGCACTTTCTAGTTATATGAACTGAAACATTAATGTGAGATAATATAAAGTTGCTAAAAGTGAAAGGATTTGGGCCTGTGTCCTGTGAACCATGCAACCAAACAAATATAACGATCGTAATGAAAAACCTAGTTTTAAACAAGAAATCCAAACCAGGACTAATGCAGACTGTTTTCCCAAAGTTGACGTCCCGAATTGTTTACTTATATTCACAGATAATGTTACAGTATGTGTTAGTCTTTCCGAGGAATTCTCGTACCATGAATACCATTTTTAATTCATAGTTTATCAATGATAGAGAAAATTGAGAAAAAAATTAATAGAACATTATTAGGTTTAAGATACTGAAAGCGATGTCAAAATCTCCTTCTAACATTATATTTTGCATCTATTAAAAAAACAAAATGTAATAAATGTTACTGTTAATACGCTAATATGTATGGATAAACCTTCCGTTGATGAATTGTGGTCGAGTGGAGAAGAAAATTACCCATTTGTTTATAGAGGATACCCTCTACCCTCTGCTGCAAAAACTAGTGCTGGAAAAAGCATCCATGTCACCCATAAGTTAGTTTTTACTATGGTTAATGGAAATGTCTGCAGTGCAATTACAGGAAAATCTTCACAAACTTGCTACGTATGCGGTGCACTTCCAAAGCAAATGAACGATATTCAGGAGGTCACTAAACGGGAAGTAGATATTGAAACCTTTAATTTTGGACTATCCCCACTTCATGCCTGGATAAGGTTTTTCGAATGCCTGCTCCACGTGGCTTACCGCCCAGGAACCAAGAAGTGGCAGATTCAAAAATAAAATGGGCTTGTTAGTAGATCTCCCAAAACCAGGAGGGACGAACGACAGAAATACGGCTCGTCGTGTCTTGCAGGACCTAACAACGACCTCATTAATTACCGGGATTGATGAGACACTCATTGTTCGCTTTGGGGTCACTCTGCGAACACTTTCTAGTCGGTATGAAATAAGCACGGAGACTTTTGGCAAGTACGCCCATGAAACTGCACATCTTTATGTTTCTCTCTACCCCTGGTACTACATGCCAGCTTCAGTTCATAAAATACTAGTCCATGGCTCAGAAATAATATCTTCTGCAATTATTCCTATTGGGCAATTGTCTGAGGAGGCACAGAAAGCTCGCCACAAGGACTTCAAAAATACAGAGAACACTACACAAGAAAGTGTATCTGTAATTTCAAAATAACTTTTCCGTCAGATGGATAAAATGATATAACTATATATAACTAACCAATATGTTCCACAAAGGTCGCTGGTATCGTCCTATCCAATTATTTCATCCATGAGACGTGAGCCATCTAAAACCAAGGGCGTATTCTCCCCTGACGTTTTGCGCCTTCTACTTTTTCCTGAAATTAATAGGACAGATGCAATGCTCTCCAACTCACACCCTTCCACAACCAAAGCTGATATGAGCAGCAGTGATGACATTGTTTAAGAAAAAAGTCAGTCTTTTGGACTTAAAATGAAATATTGATAATACATGACCATTTCTTATTGTTTTTATAATGATTATATCTTCTCATCATAAATAGGAACATCTTCTCATTGCAAAGGATTGTTTTTCTTTGCACTTTTGAGTTTTGGCTACCTTTTTCGGAATTGGTCCCACTGTGCATTGATGCAAAAGTTGTTAGTGAGGGCCACATACCACAGACACGACCATTTCATAAGACTGTTTCCTTTGGAAACCAGCCTAAAATAGCTGTTGTAAAATATTAGCAAAACATTTTAGGTTTCACCTTTTTAAATTCTATTATAAAGGAAAATAGAATAGTAATATATTCTTCAATAATCGACCCAATTATCAGGTCTTGCAGCTGATCCTGTGACTGGGATTGCAGTAGCCGTATTCATTGTAAGTTAAAGCTCCTGTATATATATGGGTAATTAGGATTTGTAAATGCATGCGATTTTAATTAATATTTTATGCAAGTGGTTCGATGAGAAACTCGCCCACATTAGGGTCGCCTGAAGACGATGCATCGCACAGCGTTTATTGTGATCATAGTAACGCATATTAGACAACTCATGCATTTTCATCACCGATATAGTCCAAATCAGTGACGTTTACTGGAATCTTCTCCCGCCCACGCGAAACCGTTTATGGATGGAGCAGTAGGTAACAGGAAATAAAAAACAACATGAATGGATGTATACGGCTTTCCCTTGGTACAGAAATGATTTTCGTCAAATTCGCCTTAGTATAATCGTATACAAATGTATTTGCTTCGAAATTAGAATATTATTTTTTCTTATATGGTGGTAGTTCTGCTTTTTAGATCAATTCCTTGTCATTTGTTTTGCCACTCTATAGTCGCCCTACAAAGAGAAATTGATTTTTGAAATCGCTTCTGGCAATACCTCCGAATTACGGAGTTACAGAAAAATTCTTGATATTGTGGTAGCTCTTTTTAGTCGACCCTGTTGAAATATGCCATTTTAGTTATTTATTTATGTGAAGATTCTATGTACCAAATTTGATTGAAATCGGTTAAGCCAATTCTTTCCTGATATATGCGTACGGACAGACCGACGGACGGAAATCACGAAGATAATAGTGCTTTTGAGCAATGACGAAAAACACTAAAATGGAAGGAAGAGATGTTCACTGGGTGAAAAGGAAAGGCGAAGTTTGGGAGTTGGACGAGAGAGACGCGCGAGGCATTCGAGACGGAACTACTGGAGAGTGAGAGCCTCTCGAGAGCCCAGTGCTTTGAGGGTCCTTTTGTTTTTTTGCCGAAGTTTTTTGGGTTTTGGAAAAGCACTTGGAAAGGACACCATGTGGACGATATATCCACTTTTTTTAAGAACGCAAACTCCTACAAATCCTCCCTTCCGTAATTCTCACTTTCCCCGTTCCTTCCTGGGCGAGACTTGCTTTCCCTCTTCGGATCTTAATCTCGCTTTCTGATTGCGTGCGTTTGCGAGAGTGTGAGAAAGTCTGCAAGGACGACAAAGAGGGTAGAGGGCAAAATGGGGAGGAAGGGTGTCTTGGAGGGCATACGGTGAGATAAACAATTGCAAAAAATCACAGAAATCCCCATTATCATCAACCCTATATAATTTTCTTGGGTATGTATGTGTCATGTGTAATTCACGACTGTGGCGCGGGTCTTCAAGAGCGTGAGAATCATGAACTATTTATGGCTGACTGCAATGGTATTATTAACACACTTTCCAATAAGGTAGAATATTGAAATTTGGTAGTAATGTTTGATTCTTACAGAAATAGCCATTTACGATAAATATACCAAAAAAGTACCGGGTTCTACTCTAGAAGATAATTTCTCTTTCCCATAATATAACACGTCAAAGTCAATTTAGCGATGTGCAAGATTTCATTCATTTGCTCATGAAAATTAGAAAATTTGGGCCTCAATCTTTAAACAGTAAATATATTGAAGAAAAATAAACATAGTTTCTTAATATTGTCGTCCATTGTCTTCCTCAGTCCGCAAACGCGCGAATGTGACATTTAAATGACTTTTATTTGGCTAAATTTATCGATTTCATGAGGATTTGCCTTGAAAATCACACTATTGTCGAAATCGAGACCAAATTATTATCTCAATTGTCACATGAGTAATATATATACGTACGTATTGAGTTCCTTAATATGTGCCATCAAGCATTTAATGTGTCATCCAGAGAGTCTTAAATAATTTACAAATAATGTGACAAAGCATAAATGTTTATGTTATACGTCTGTAACGGTAAAGTATGTGATCGGGAAATTTGTGCATTTACTGGTTAATGTGCACATTTTCCACCGAGATCGGTAAATGTAAGTTTAACTTTCCAGAAATACGTATTATCCGTACATTTCCCGGTAAATGTGCACTTTCACCGATGTGCCTAGGTAAATGTGGGAATAAGTAAGAGTGAGAAATGCTACACTTTAATAATTACGTTAATTTATTATCATCGAGGGTTCGGCTCCACTGGTATATATTAAGATGAACGCTTCCCAACCCGAGGGGGGAACACAGTGAACGTGAGGAGGAACCAAAAACACTTCGACTAACTTACCCAACCCGGTGGGGCCGGGTAAAATTTGCCTTCATGTTCAAATTTAGTTTACGATTAGTTAGTTTAGGTAGTTGTGCACATTTACCAGGAAATTTACACATATACCGGACAACGCACATTTACCGTACTTCTAAACTGCAGCAGATATTCGCGACGCCGCCATGTTGTGGCCTGTGTTGCGACGTTTATCCACATTTACCAGTGTCTCTAGGTAAATATGTATATTTCCATAATCCAATAGGTAAAAGTATTTTATACTTACATTTACCAAACTTGGTGATAAATGTGCACATTAACCGGCAAATGTACACATTTACCGGACTACGCACATTCTCCATGACACGTCCATTATGTTAGAATTTTCAATAACATTTGGATATTTGAAAGGTAAAAATAAATCATTTCTAGGAATAATAGGTTCAAGATTTTAAGTTAAATAATAAAGAATAAATTCTTTATCGTCATATTTTTTTATTTAGTTATTTAAGAAAATAATACGGTTACTACTGCACACAATTGCAATATACCTTCTATAATCACAAACTTTATAAAAATCACAATTATTGATCATAGATAATTAAAATCACTAAAATACCAAATTAAAAAGAAATTAAACTAAAAAATACAATTGAAAAATTTAACAATAAAAGTATTAAGCTGTAAATCACATATCCAACTAGGCAGTAAGATATAACATATCCATTTATTATAACGATTCATCCCTAATTTAATCACCAAAACATTATAAAAATCTAACTAAATAAGTTCTTAATATCCCTATGAGTACAATTAAAAACATCAACATACCTATACTTATTTCTTACTTCCATTAGTCCTTGAATTGGGGAATTAACAGCATAATTGGTTCTTTGAAATTGCAATGAAAATGAGTACTATACTGTGGAACATGAAAATCAATTAAATAAATTAAATCAATACAATCATACTCTGATCTTACTATTTTAATTAAGTTCATCAAATCAAATTGAGACCGAGGAGCTTCTTAAGATGTTAAGTTAAGAAAACACATCAATTCTTTGTAGTCAATCTCCTCTGTAGGAATATTTAATGTACAAGCTATCAGTCTTAAAAATTTGTGTTGTACTCTTTCCAATTTAGAAATATGTACTTTATATGTAGGTGGCTATATTGATGTAGTAAATTCCAGCTGACCGTGCACCAAGGAACGATATAAAACTTTTAGTGCATAAAAATTATAAAAACTTTTGGAATTTCTGTTTATAAAACCTAGCATTTTATAAGTTTTACTAATTATACTATTAAGATGAGGAATAAAAGTTAGGGAAGATTCCAAAAATACTCCAAGATCACAAACAACAACCTTTGGTATAATTTCTCTGTTTATCTTATAATTAAAACTTATGGGATGCTTGCTTCGACTAAAAGAAATATAAGAATATTTTTTAACATTAAGAAATAAACCATTATTTGCAAAGTACTTACAAGGACTATCAATATTACTTTGTAAAACAAGTAAATCATCTAAATGTGTTATAGTCTTATAAATTTTTATATCATCAGCAAAGAGCTGAAATCTATCATTATCAAAAACATGGTAAATATCATTAATAAAGATTAAATGTGAACCCTGAGGAACACCAGAAATGGCAACAAAGGTTTCAGAAAGACAATTTTTAATTTTAACAACTAGTGTCCTATTAAGCAAGTAACTGGCTATCCAATCCATAAATTTACCACTAATTCCATATAATTTTAGTTTGGCTAAAAGTAAAGAGTAATCAACCTTGTCGAAAGCTTTTGCCAAATACAAATAAATAGCATCTGTTTGTAAAAAGTTTTCCATAGCTTGAAACAAGTTAGACACATAACACAGTAAGTTGGTATTAACATTCCTTCCCTTGAAGAACCCATGTTGATTAGGTGTAATAATAGACTTAAACAAAGGAGTCAGTGTATCACAAATAACACTTTCAAATATTTTAGGAATACATGATTGTATACATATAGGACGATAGTTTCTTACGTTAGCTTTATCCTCAGATTTGTGTATTGGTACTACAAAACATTGCTTCCATGTGTTAGGGATATATCCACTATTTCACATTTTTAGAACACAAGGTAGAATTTTATCAGGACCCATACCTTTATTGAAATATAGGCTACTTAATTTTAGCAATATTTGGTCTGGGGAAATTGAAATTTGACTGAGGTTGATGTCATGTTCATAATGTACTATTGGTGCTTTGACATTAAATTTTTCATAAACACTTGAAAAAAATGTTTTGAACAAATCAACAATGCCAGCAAAAACATCACTGTGTGTACCATCAAGGCACATATTATTTGGAATGCCGTTGTCCCTTCTAAAGGAGTTAATGTAGTTCCAGAAGGAATTAATATAATCACATAATGAATATTCAACATTTTGCATATAACTACGATAGCATTTCTGCACCAAATTTTTACATTTAGCTCTAATAATGGAAAAAGCATAATAATCTTTTTGGAAGCCACTAAATTTATATGTTGCATTCAAGGCTTTTTTAGTTCTGACTAGATTAAATGAACCTGATTGGACAATGTTTACTTATAGTTTTATATTTAGGAACAAAATTATCTGTTGCTGGAGTGATATATCCAAAGATTCACAAGACAAGGCCAATTCCCAGTCAAAATTCGAAAAATATAGGGGACATTATAATAATCTCCCTTCTTAAAATCATATGCATGAGTATTTACCTTACTTTCTAAATATCCTTGCTGAGTGTAATTTAACATATACAAAAGGGCAGGGTGATGCCTATCACAGGATACAATTGGGTCATAAGCCTGTAATACAATAATATTTCTAATACTAGAAAAAGCTAGGTCAAGAGTCTTGCCAAATGCATTAGGAATACTATTTACCTGAATTGTGAAAATCACTCATATCTATCACTATTTGGGTAGAAGGGTAACATTCTAAGGAGAAATATTCTAAATCAGAAGTAAAGGAATTTCAAAATGTCCATTGTATATATCAGTGATGGCGAACCTTTTCTAGCTAGCATGCCAAAATTACATTAATAAGACAAGATTTGCCTGTTGGCATGCCAGTATCATAAAAAAATCTTGTGTCAATTCATAGAATATAGCATATAATATGTTTTTTCCCACACATGAAAAAATATATAATACTCAACTAGCAAAATTGCTCGTCAAAAATGGCGGGTTCAAATTAAAAAAAAAAAGACGGAATTAAAATTTGTAACTTTAAATAAATGATTTTAACAATAATTATTTATATTGATTTTGTTTCTAACAGCAATCGGTTGTCAAGATAAACAAATGAGCCATTTCGGAAATGCATTTTTATATTTGAATAGATAATTTCTACCAATTTTCTATCTACATCGTTGAGTGAGTTATTCGCGTTTTAGATTCCTGGGGTAATTTTTGTCACGTCGCCGTACTAACGAGTGGCACCTTTTATTTCTTATTCCATTTTATACCGTGCCAACCAAAATTGTTCCGCGTGCCACCCTTGGCACGCGTGCCATAGGTTCGCCATCACTGGTATATATCAGTTGGAGATAGAGGAGTATAAATACAACCAACAACTAATTCAAAACCCAACTTCAACATCACAAAAAGTTGCTCTTCCTTGTTGTTGGATATAAACAAGTACTGGGGGGAAATTCCTTTTCGAACTGCAATTAGCACACCACCACCAATAACTTTATCACTCGTTATTGAACTTCTGTCACATCTATAAATATTATAATTAGTCATACCGAGTTCAGCGTTTCCAATATGTTCAGACAACCAAGTGTCAGTAGGGACAGTTAAATAATATTCAGCAACAGGAACTGCACACTTGACACTGTCCAGTTTTGTACGAAGACCACGGACATTTTGATAATAAATCTTTAGACTAGATTTATCTACAGACGTAACTAGTTTTTTTGGTTTTGAATTGACAATTTTAGGGGAATCATTCACGTATTTTATAATCAGGTTATTTTCACCATTCTTCTTCCTCTCTTCTAAGGTCACTTTATGGTTTTTCATATACATACGTTGAGTAGGTGTTAAATCTGTGGAGATACTTATTCCCAAGTTCTTTATTTCCTGCACTCTATTCTTCTTTCTGAGAATTGTATTGGCATCTTTGTCACCGTTCATGATAACCTTTATGGGCCGAGTAACACCTTCACAGGGTCTGTCTAGACGAAAAACATGAATGTTGTCGCGAGGGACATCTGAAATTATTTTAATAGTCGTCTTGGTTAAATCCACATCCTCAGCTTCTTTGTGACTCTGGTTTCCGGCTATTGATTTAGGGACATTAAACAAAATGAGGTTGGATGACCTTCGATTCCTGTCGTTAATTTCCGAAATCAGCGACTCAATTAACTATCGGCCACACTCTTTCGCCGAAGTTCCACAAATAGCTGATTTCATACTTTCGAGTTCATCTTTTACTGTAACAACAATAGCCTTCAACTCAAATAAATCATGTAAAATCTCTTCGCACTAGTCACAAATAAATTTAAGGAGCCGATTTTTGCCATTTAAAAGATGTAACTCGTTTCTTGTCAGACCCGAGCACGTGGCATATTGGGGCAATTTACATTGGTCACAAACCACTTCTTTCTCCGGATTTACAATAATTTCACAAACTTGGCACTTAATCATATCATTAATACCCATATTGAATTGGGACTAATTTTGAAACGAGAAAAAGTCTGCTATGACCGGGAATCGAACCCAGGTCTTCCACTTGCCGGGCGGATATTCTACCACCGAACTATCGTAGCAGATCATTTTTCTCGTTCTGAACGCGGATGTTTTCTTGGCTGGGACGGAACTAGCCAAGCTAGTATCAAACTGCCCCAACGGATGTTCTCGAACAGAGACATCGAAGAAAACTCCTCCCTCTCAAATGGTGAGATTGCCAAGCAAGAAATTGATGGAATAAAGTGATCCGAAGATCCTATGCAGATAAGCTGTAAAGTTGTGACTAACTTTGAAACGAGGAAAAAGTCTGCTATGACCGGGAATCGAACCCGGGTCTTCCACTTGCCGGGCGGATATTCTAGCAGACTTTTTTCTCGTTTCAAAATTAGTCCCAACTTTACAGCTTATGCCTGTCTGCATAGGATCTTCGGATCACTTTATTCCACCCATATCGAAGCTTATAGTATCACAAAATACTAATTAAACGAAATAATTGACAGATCAGATATTGATGGGCTTTTATAGTAGTCATTTTATAATTTCCCTTCTTATTTCTCCACATCTCTCTGATAATTTATTTCGTCTTTCATTTTCTATCTCACGCCCTGATCTGGATTTTGCAGTATTCCTGCGCAGTTTTCTTTTCAATAATTAAATTTAATTATTTATTCTTGTCAATTGTTCGTTTTTGAAAATATTAAAAAAAATATTTAATGAAGGCAAAAAGAGTCCTGGAATAAAAGTCGTGGAAAATTTAATATTCCGCAACGTTTGTTTGAAACATTTTTCCATATAATTGTATAATTGTATAATTGTAATAATTGTATAATTGTTGAAGAGACATTTTAAAAACTAAATTTTTTAGCTGCCACCACCCGCCTACCTATTGTAAACACTTGTCGCTTAGTTGCCTTAGTAGCGCTCCTTTTAATTTTGTTAATTGTTGGAGCTTCCTTGCTATATCCAATGTCACAAGTCTACGGTATGGGTTTATTGCTCTTCTTTGTAAATTCTTCGAATTTTTCTCGCAGTCCTTTAAAATATTTATTATCATTTAGCATATTTGGAATTTTTAGAAATGTTACTGTTAAGGAGAAAGTCATGTGGTGGCCACGTCAGATTTTTCCAATTTCCCTTTTTGCTCTCCGCCTTCCATTTTCACCTCCTATTTCACTGCTAAACATCCCGGATTCTTGCTATTGCATTCTTTTCTCTTTCTCAAATAAATGATACCTTCTCCATCTCTCTCTCTCTCTCTCAAACTCCCATTCTTTTGTTTTACAACTTTTATTTCATCTAGCCCCACTCCTTATTTACATCCCATCGTCCCGTCCTCTCATGAAATAGTATCGAAAAGAGTTAAGCTCGCCCAGTACCCCTACATTAATCACGAGCTCTTTCTTCGAGAATTTCACTGTTTTTTATCCTAAACCTCTTCTCAACTGTTTCTTAATTGGATTCTTTTCATTGCCTTGGCCGAAGTTATTTTTGTTCCTTTCCCTCCAAGAAAGAAATATTTTTCTCACTTTTTTTAAGACGGTCTCTTCTTTCTCCCTTATCTCTCGCGTTACAATGTTCCAAAGATAGGAAATGATTCCGCTATGGAATTTGTTCGGCGAACTTATCGCGGTCCACACTTCAATTTTTCATCTCCTCCAGGGTTCATTGCTCCTCATTTGCATTTCATTTTTAGCCTACTTTCCAGAATGGAAATATGCTCATAGTTTCGTCGTTCTGGCTATATGTCTGTCCGTCTGTCTTTTCCCCCTATTATCTTTTGAACCAATAGAACGATTTTCAAAACACTCGGTGGAAATTTCTTGATACTGGGGCCAAGCTCTCGAGGATAGTTTTTGTTGCAAAGGTTGATAGTCCCGGATTCGATTCCAGGAACTATCATTCTTACTATATTTACATGGAAAATCTGAAATCCATCGTGCTGGGTAATTTTCTCCGGCACATTAAAATAATTTGGAAATGTAATATCGGTGCGAGATTTCTACTTTTTCTGAATAAACAAACGAAGATTCTAATTTTCATCGCAGATGTTTGCTCATCGATCGTATTTCTTAGAATTTTGCGTAAATTCTGGTGTTTTTGCAGTTTTTATCACTCATTACGAGTGTTGCTATTCGGTGTAGTCTAACGTACACACGCGTTATTTTTGTCACACAAATACGTGCGGTCAATTAAGTTTTCCGTTCGAATGTATTTGTAATATTTTACAACGCTAAATTATGAAATATGGGAATACAAAGAACAACTCATCGGCTGTGATTTTAAAGCTAGTACTGAAGCCAATGTAAGTATATTAGTTAATAGTTTCAAGCGTCACTCGATGGAATTTCTGCATTGATAAGTATATTAAATAAATGATAATTTGTAATGTAATCTTCATAAGGTCCGTTTGGATCATTTTGTTTAAAATAAGATGGCGATCGGATTTTAGCAAAACTGGTTTTCCATCTCCAGATTAATGCCAAACGCTTGCTGCAAGTCGTCACATATTTTTAAAAGCCTCGTGCAATATCAATTTAGAATGCGTCGAACAAATTCTTGCCATTTTATATACAACGGGCATAGGTTGTTATGTTCACATAATCATCGTGGATTTACTAGCAGAAGTACGATATGCTAACATATCTTTCACTATTTTGGGTGAAACGGATATAGAAACGTTTGAAATGATCAAAAGCGCGTTCAACTGGAATTTTTTGTCTCACGGATGAATGTATGAGAGGGATGATTTTGAGGATGTGGATTTATCAAAGATGAACCCTGCAGTTGTCAATGCCACGTATAAATAAAAAGGCGATTAAATCGATAAATTGATAAAAAATAACCCTTGTATCAGCTCGAAAATATATTGGCTACTCTGGGCTATAATTGTGCAGTGATTCGTGGTATTTTCCACGATGATTCATGCTACAGTAAGTGGAAAGCGAAAAAGATTTATTAAAAAAAACATTACAGTTAGTCCATAAAAATAATGATATTTACAATCACAATAAAAAAAAACACTTTCTACAATATCTTTAATATTAAAATTCAATTTTGCGCCTGAAGTGCGGATTTTCGGAGTTCATGGAAGGCCTTCACGGCTACCGTAGCGGTCATGGGGCCCACGAAGTCCCCACCGTACTTCACACTTCCAAGCAATCCCCTACTTTTCCAGCAATTACATACAATTACAGTCATGAATATATAGATTACTATTATTCCTCTTCCAAGTTCGTCTAACTTTTATCCTGCTTATATGCATTAATTCTACGCTTAAAATTTTTTGCGTCCTTAGGTAATGGTTTGAAGAGCACTTCCGGTAAACTGTTCCACTCACTGATTCCTCTGTTTAGTAAAGAATACTTTGCTGTATTAGTTTTCTGCGGCCTAAGTTTACTTTTAAATTCGTGGCTATTTTACCTAAAAAATTCGGAGCCTGCATTCTACTTCGTAAGTCTTCCCAAGCTTTATTATTAGTATGTGCCTGGTAAATCCCGCCTAATCTGTTAATTTTTCTCCTACTTTCTAACGATTTCCAATCTAGAACTTTATCATTTCCGTTACGCTGTCTTCCTTTTTAAACCTACCTAGTACATATCTCGCAGCTTTCCTCTGAACTTTCTCTATTTTCCTTTTTTGCCCTATCGCATGCGGATCCCATACATTCGTCGCGTACTCTAATATTGGTCTGACTATTGCTTTGTACGCCTTTTCCTTCGCAGCCCTACTACTTCCTTTAAGATTACGCATCACGTAATGTAAGCTTTTATATGTTTTTCCTATGATATTACCAATATGCCTATCCCACCCTAGGTCTTTTGCTACATGGACGCCTAAGTACTTGCAGCAATCAAATTTTGGTATCATTTCGCCATGTAGCTTGTAACTGCGCTCGTTTATTAATCTTTTGTTTGAGAACGTGACGTGCTTGCTTTTATTTATATTTACGCTCATTTTATTTGTTCTAATCCAAGATTCTAAAGTGTCGATATGCTCTTGTAGAATTAATCGGTCTTCCTCACTTTTTATTTGCCTGTATATTATACAGTCATCCGCGAATAAACGTATTCTTGAGTTAATGTTATTCGGCAAATCATTGACATAAATAAGAAATAGTAACGGGCTTATGACACTCCATTGGGGCACCCCTGATGTGATATTTACACAATCCGACAGACTCGTTCCCACTCTAACCCTCTGAGACCTGCCAATAAGGAAATTTTTAATCCATGAAATCACTCTCTTATCAATGTTTAAGTTATATAACTTAGCTAAAAGAATGTCGCGAGAAACAGTGTCAAATGATGAACGATGAGAAAATCGAACGCCATTTTAATTAACTCAAAGTTAAGATCTGCATTTAGCAATTTGGATTTCGATCACTTTATCACTTTACTCTTACGATTGTGGTTAAATGAAACCGAACTTGGGCCCGTGGAATGCGAGGCAAACACGCATCTTTCTCTTGCTTTGCATATAAATCATGCCAAGTTTGGTCGTTGTGGCCCTTTCCATTTTCGGGTAAATAAACTTTAGAAAATATATAAGAGATAAACTTGAAACAATAATTTCGTTGATTATTTCGAAAAGACCGATTCAAATTTTTGCTTACTCCAAAAAACTTAGCAGTTCGACCTTTACTTCGTATAATATTTCTAAAACCTTCAAAATTGGAACTCTAATTGTGCGTAATGCTTCATTTATTATCTGCAACGCAAGTGTAGCTAAACGCTCTAAGTTGTGTTTATTGTACATAACGATTTTAAGTAACTTAAAATTTAACTTGTACCCCTTTTAATGCATACTGGGACAAAATAACTATCAAATTAATTTCGCTCATATTTCTTTCTCGAGACAATTTCTTTAAAACTGTATTGATATATCGTGCTTCCAAAATCTAAATTTCAGACAAAAGCTAGCACATTTGCAGAGTACCTTAGTTCGTTTCGTAGCATTTGAAAAATGTTCAATAAAATTCTAAAAATATTTTGAAACGAGAAAAAAATTTGTTATGACCGGGAATCTAACCCGGGTCTTCCACTTGCCGGGCGAATATTCCATCAGTGAACTACCGTAGCAGAAAATGTTTCCCGTTTCTGAATACCGGTGTTTTTCTTAGTTGGGTCCGGGCTAGCCAAGCTAGTATCAACCAGCCCCAACGGAAACGGGAAAAGTTATCTGCTACGGTAGTTCAGTGGTAGAATATCCGCCCGGCAAGTGGAAGACCCTGGCTCGATTCCTGATTATAGCCGACTTTTTTCTCGTTTCAAAATTATTCCCAACTTTATAGCTAATGCGTCTGCTTAGGATCTTATGATCATTTCATTCCATCAAAATCCTAAATGATTATAAAATGCCATATAAATAAAGGATTAGTTAATTTTAAATGCTGAATTACCGAACATAGGAGTTTTAAAATCAAATCAATCTTGACTTTTGAAAGTATAACAACGGTTTTGCATCAAATTAAAGACTAAAAAATAAATAATATTTTTAATAGATTTTTTTATGTGATAAAAGGGAAAAAATTAAGTTTTAATTCTCAGAAAATAGCATAAGACGGAGTCATAAAATGAGCAGTTTATTTATTTAATTTATTTATTTAATTAAAAAAGGTCCATAAACAGCCAAATTTTGGCCTTTTACAATGGATCCATAATATAACAACATAAAATAACAAATAAAATAAATTAAATTAACAATCATGGAACAGATATTAAATTGTTCCAAACAGGAAAATGCAAAAACAGAAACATATTCAAAAGCGTTTAGAAAATAAGAATTATGGGGGTGACCGGCCAACTAGTGCAGAGAAGGATGAGATGAGGGAAAACATATCAATAACAGGGAACAAACGAACCAGGGAATTAAATGTTTGGGGCAAATTAAATAAAAAAAATGTAAGAAAGGAATTCATACAAAGTGTAACTGTTTGTTACATGGTGGGAGTGGACGCTTGCGGGATTTTACGTGCGGATATATATTTTTATCCTCTTGGCTTATGATAGTGAAAACGTATTTGATTTAAATAAAAATATCATTAATTAATAAATTTTATTTTGGAATTTTCTTGAAATTTTCCCCGAAAATTCAAAGTCGGTATGGAAAAAACCGGTTCGAACCGGTTCAATGGTGGTTGCTCGAGCGAAACCGGAACCGAAATTTTTTGTTTTGTGTGAACCGGAACAAAAACCTGAGCGAAAAAATTTCGGTTCGATGTCCTGAATCTAACACATCGCAAGTCATGCCCTTCCGAGGGATCCTCGCGTGTGTTTGCAACTAGTACATATCCGCCTGCAATATTGCGTCCCGGAAATGAAAACCGCCAAACGTACAGCGAATCTTCCCCGAAACCAACCGTCCTACAAATTGCTGCTGAGACGTTCACCACTGAACTTGTATGGAACATCCCCCAATGTTAAACAATTGGTGGACCATAAAGTTTTACAATCAATATTACACCAAATGTTTCCTTAAATTCATTTAATTGAGTTGGAAATATACCAAGTGTTATAAAATAATTTTCCAATTACGCATATTACATATATGGAGAAAGTCATGTGGTGGCCACATCAGATTTTTTATATTTGCTTTAATATTTGATAAATGTAAAAAATCTGATGTGGCCAGCACATGACTTTCTCCATATCTGTAAAAATTCCAAATAGGTTACATAATAATAAATATTTTAAGAAACCGAGGAAAATTTAGAATTTACAAAAAGCACAAATAAACTTTAACCATAGCCTTCTGATATTGGATATAGCCACAATTCTCCAACAATTAAGAAAAGAAAAAGGAGCGTTACTAAGACGTAACTGTCAATTGCTGGTGGAGGTTTTCGGGTTTCGCTGCGTTGGCAGCGAAACCCGAAAACCTCCACCAGCATTCAGCAACGCTGCGAAAGCCTTCAACTCAAATACGTAACTGTCAATTGTTAACAATAGTCGTCGGTAGGTGGCGTGGTGGTGGCAGCTAAAATATAAGATATTTCTTAAACAGTGCATTACATGGAAAAATGTTTCAAACAAATACTGTATAAAATAAAAGTTGCTACAACATTTATTGCAATACATTTTTACATTTATCAAATATGAAAGCAAATATTTCAAAATAACGGATAAGTGACAAGAGTAAACACCCACATCCTGTAAACCGATCTTTACCAAAAACTAATCAATGTTTGTGACTTTTATATTAAATATAAAATTTCGCGTTGACCTAATTAATAGTTTTTGAGTTAGAGCACTCACAAAAATATATCACATACACGCGCACCCATACACGCGCGCACCCACACACACAGAGACATCATCGAGAAAATGGTCAAAACGTGTTCAGGGGACCTCAAAATGTGTATTTCCGTTGAAATCTCGAGGTTGATTTTTTTTATGAATACAATACTTTCCCATATACTTCACGTATATGGAGAAAGTAAAAAGTATAGAAATAAAAGTATGAAATTTAATTTTCTACAACCTTTGTACGAAATATTTTCCCATATATTTAATTGTTTAAGTGATATTTTATGAACTATAATTGCCACCACTACACCACCTACCGGCGACAATTGTAAACACTTTACGCTTAGTTACCTCTTCGTAATCCTTCTTTTTATTATCTTACTTGTTGGAGCTTCCTGACTATATCCAATATCAGAAGGCAACGGCTTGAGTTTATTTCCGTTTATTCTAAAGTCATTAAATTTTCCTTGCACTTCCTTCAAATATTTATTATCATTTAACATATTTTGAATTTTATAAATATTTCCGGTATGGAGAAAGGCATGTGGTGGCCACATCAGATTTTTAAAAATATTCTTATATCATTAGAAATACTATTTTACAATTAGTAGTTTTAAAAATATGCCATGGGATTCATGATATTTAAAAATTGTTGAAGGTTACATCAAAATTAATAGAAGGATTATAATTAACATGAGAATATGGCGATGGATTTGATTGGGCTCAGGGAAGATGACTGGAGGGCGAACAAATTTATAGATTGAGGATGTGTTAAAATAACCAAATGTTTGTAATAGAAAACTTTCCAGTGATTATCCAATTCTTGACGATTTTATATTTAAAATCCTATTTGTTAACTTTTAAATTATTATTACAGTGACATCTTACACATAATAATATTTTGTTTCTTGTTTCCTAACGTTTCATAGATAAATTACTAAAAATTTTATTGATTAAGTAATTCTTTGCGGATTATCGGAAGTTCTTTACCTGTTATGACAGTTTTCATAAGAATATATGGCTGCACTAAAGTTTCCCCCATTTTGGGAGAAACGATTGTGACCTATAGTGAATGATCTAGATGAATTAACCAGTTTAAAAGGGAGGTTTTATTCAAACAATATAAAAAACAAATTAGAACATTTTATTATAAAATTATTGTATAGCAATCCTACCGAATTTGGTCGAACCGTCCGTAGAAACGGCTGAGATATTGAACGTTACGGACAGACAGACCAAGAGAATAAAGGTTTTATCATATTCTGATTACATGTTAAGAATATATTCTCAGGCGTTCTTGAAAATGATACATGCTCCTGTGAATGGCGGAATTTGATATATTAAAATTGGGAAACATGTCTGAAGCTTGGAACTCACGGTGTGAAATGAAAGGATGAAAGGATGGTTAATGCCGCAGAAGAAGGGCGAGTGAGGCGGCTTGGGATTAATTCCCTTATGGCGTGGGCGATAGTGCGCCGAGAATCCGTGTATCTCGACTGAGCAGCACCTTATACCGCTCCACGACTTTGTATTCGCTCTCTCAGTGACTAGATTCGCACAGGACGGCCTCGGGATTCTCTTTTCTAAAAAACCGCGACAATAAGGTGGGATTTTATACTCCTACGACGTTTATACGGTACTATCGCTTCGAAAAAACCTTCTTCTTCAGTTTTTATTGCGCGACGCACCAGTTGCAATTTATTTATACATATTCAGGAATATGCAATTTTAAAAGCGAAGAGCTAAGCCACCAAAAATAATTCTGAGGAGTCGATACAGTTCAGCAATGTTGGATTATTTCGGTCGGAGATGCAGAGCCCCAGCAGTGGAACCAGACTTCATAATGGTGGTAACTTCTCAAATATACCATCTAATTCAATTTTTAAAAAATATTGAAATTTAAAATTTTTATTATTACAATAATAATTGTTAAATATTTTTAAAAAATAGTGGTGCATACGTAATCTAATATATAGAGTTGCAAGAAAATCTTTCGAATTTTATAAATATTATTTTAAATGGATAGTTAAAAATAGCCGTTATAAAATTCGTTATTGATTTTCGATGTAGGCTGCGCACAGAGTAGTATGTGTATTCTACAAGAAAAATCGGAAGAATCTATTAAAACAAGTAGGGATGTACTACATAAACATGTATTTGTTTGAACATTAAGAATTGTTAACAGCCAAATCAATTAATATATCGGAACTTCTATGATCCATATTCGGTTATTTTACGAATTCTCCCTTTTCAAAAAATTTCAGCTTCGTAGCGCATACAGAAATACATAAACATTAAATGCTCACAAATGGAGAAAAATGTACAGATATTTTTAAATCACACCAAGGGTAAAAAAAGATGATTGCTTTGACAGCAGGATTTTTTCCCCGTGACTTTTTTTGAGCAACAATTGTGACTTTTTTACGCGAATAAATATGTAAACGTACTGCATTGTTTCAGTTTTGCTTGTATTTTAAATTTTGATCGTTTCGTTTTCAAAATTACCTTAGCCAAAATTGTGACGTTTTTTCTAACCAAAGTTGACTTTTTTCCTACCCAACACTTTGGCTATTTCCGAGCAACAATGAAAACTTTTTTACGCGAAAAAGTAAAGGCATAAAAATGAATTTTTTTAACCAATTTTTATATGGCTAATACTTTAATATGGATAAACTTTTTAATATAATTAGGATAAACTTTCAGCTTGCATGGGCGTAAATATTTGCATAGTTTTCTACCTACCAGCTGTTGAGTGGTGTGGGGGTCTCTCTATTTAATCTTTCTACAGTTGTGAGAATGGCAGACACAAGTAGAGAACTCAGTGGTAAACGTAAGAATGTTTGGTATATAAGTAGTAAGTAGTTTGCTTTATTAATGGAAATACTAATTTATCCATTCATATTGCTTAAAATCAACGAAAATATACTGCTAGTTCAGAGGAATTCAGCTTTAGACACTAGTAAGAGTGAAATTGTTGAATATTTCATATTTTAGTAACCTAACTTAAACGACAAAAATAACAAATTGTTCTTTTATTAACATCACATCAACAATACATATAAAACTACTGTACAAATATAGTTATCTGAAGAATTGCTAAGCTACAACACAACACTTCAAAATGTTTCATTTAAATTGGTTCATATTAGCATCCTTTACAACAGTATTACCTATCTTAAATAGTGAATAAAGACAAAAGGTATTTAAGATTAATGAAAACTTATTATTAATAACAAATACGATAAATAAACACTTACAATTATTAGCAGAAATATCCCTTCAAAAAACGTAGGAATGCTCGTATCAATACCGATTAAAATAAAGAGACTTCTATTAAAAGATTACAGCATTAACACTGACAATAGTTTGTTTAATCTCGTTGTTATGATGAACGCTTGTGTATCTTCCAATTGAATTCAAATACACATTTATCGCAGCGCCAGTGCAAGGATCTGGTGGGCGAGGTGACTAAATCACTCGTCTTACGCAATGACGAAGTGAGGTTGAGGTGGTTCGAAATCCGCAAGAAGCTTGGGTTTTTTTTTCAGATTAGACGGTGTCAATAACAAATATATATAAAAAGCGGAGTAAATATAAAAGTTGGTAATAATCACGTAATGATATGACGTTTCAGTTTTGTTTGTATATTGAATTTTGATTATTTCGTTTCGACAATTACCTTAGCCGAAATTGTCACTTTTTTCTAACCCAACTCTGTGACTTTTATTCCGAGCAACAATTGTGTCTCTTTTACGGGAATAAATATGTACTCGTAGGGCAATGTTTGTTTTGTTTATTTAAGTTTTATTGTGTGCGAATTTTTAGCGGCCGCATTGTGGCAGTTTTTCAAGATTTTCGTTTTTTCTAGTCGGTTTTGTACAAAATCCTACCTAAGAAAAACATTTCGAATCTCCAGCTCATCTGGAAGTGCCTAAATCCTCCTCCTCCTCTGTAAGAAACGTCAATATATAATGATAACATATATATAGGAGGATACTAATGTTTAGGCACTTCCAGATGAGCTGGAGATACAAATTTTTTTCCTAGGTGTGATTTTGTGCAAAACCAACTAGAAAAAACGAATACCTTGAAATGTGCAACAATGCGGCCGCTAAAAATTCGCAATTGTATAAACAAATTTTCAAGGTTTATGTATTTTTGAATGTGCTACGGAGTTGAAATTTTTTTAATAAGTAGAATTCTTAAAAAACCGAAATTAAGGATTATACAAATTTTGATATTTTATTTTGTTTGGCAGTTAAAAATTCTTAAAATTTAAACTAATAGATAACTGTTTAGACATTACGGGATAAGCTAGGAAGCTGAAATTTTCAAATTATTTACAAAGTGGTATATTTGCACAAATAAACATTTCAATGTTACCACATATGAATTGCTGCTGCCATTAAAAATTATTTAAATTTAAACAATTAGAAAAATATTATTTTACTTCTTGAAGTGCTACAACTTTAAAATTTGGCCAAAATTGGTAGCATTAGTATTCCATAATGAAGATAGTGTAAAATTTTTAAAATTGCAACAGTTGGGGATTGTTTTAAACTATTATTTTTACATGTGGGAAAAACGAAAATCGCTGCGGAGGTGGAATATTTAGAATTAAAAGACTATTTGTAATGATGAAATGTCTCCCTGAAAAATGAATGTTTTTTCAAGGTGAGATGAAATGCCTGCAGTATGCGAGCACCAACTACTAGTATATTATATGTATGTTATAACCTCTGTAAGAAACGACGATATATAATGATAACATATAGGAGGATACTTATGTCCAGCCCAAACTACAAGAGCTAGAGAGCAGAAAGTTTTAGGTTTTGTGGATATCATGAAGAAACTTACAGATAAAATGAGACTTCTTACCTAAGTGACATGAGTTTGACTCCAGAAATTCCGAAATTTGCGTCATTTTTGTAAATTAATATGGGCACTTGCCGGTAAGCTAGAAAAATGAAATTTTCAGTGTTGCTAGATGGCCGCAATATCTATTAGGAATTACTGTCACTTTTGCTTACAGTGTCTTGGGTTCGACTCCAGAGACCCCGGAACAACTCCCATAAGATAGCAAGGAAAAACGTAATCCAGTGCGTAAACCAATCTAATAAGTTTAGGAAGCTGATATTTTGCAAGATTATAGAATTATTCTCATAACCAACTATAAAAATCAAAATTTTTTAAATTGTTATTTTTAGGGGTTGTTTTAACCCCATTTAAACATTAAAGTTTAATAATTTTTATCTTGAAAACTATATGCTGTAGGTTCGAGTTTTTTAAATCATTTTGCAGAAAATTATACATAAAAAAAAGGAAATTTTGAAAAAGTTCAAAAATTCGATCGCTAAAAATAAGCAATTGTTTAAATATATTTTTGAAGTTTATGTATTATCTAATGTGCTACGAAGCTAAAATTTTTTTACCGGTAGATTTTGTGAAAAAACGAAATAAAAAATTATAAAAATTTTGATATTTTAATTTCTTTAGCTGTTAAAAATTCTTGAAATTTAAGCTAATAGATAAATGTTTAGGTACTTTGGGGCCAACTAGGAAGCTGAAATTTCAATGTTATGTAGAGCTCAGTAGAGATAGAAATTAAAAAAAAAAGAAATAGGGATTATACAAATTTTGATATTTTTATTTGTTTGGCAGCTAAAATTTCTTAAAATTCAAAAAAATATTTAACTCTTTAGACATTACGGGATAAGCTAGGAAGCTGAAAATTTCAACTTATGTACAGAATAGTGCATTTGCACAAATAAACATTTGAATCTCTCCATAAACATATTGCGGCGGCCATTAAAAATGTTTAAAATTTAAACAATTGGAAAAATATTATTTTAATTCTAGAAGTTTTAGAACTTTAAAATTTGGCAGGAATGTGTAGCATTAGTACCCTATAATGGAGAAAGTATAAAATTCTTAAAATTGCAAAGTTTTGGGATTGTTTTAGTCTATTATTTTTACATAAGGGAAAAACGAAAATCGCTCCGGAGGTGAAATATATAACATAATATATAATATAGAATTAAAAAAATATTTGTAATGATGAAATATAAAAAATGAATGTATTTTTATTTTGAGATGATATGCTCGCAGAATGCGAGCACCAACTACTAGTTATATATAGACGTTCCTTACAGAGGAGGAGGAGGATACTAATGTTTAGGCACTTCCAGATGTGCTGGAGATTCGAAATTATTTTCTTATGTAGGATGTTGTGCAAAACCGACTAGAAAAAACGATAATCTTGAAAAAGTGCCACAATGCGGACGCTAAAAATTCGCAATTGTTTAAACAAATTTTCGAGGTTTATGTAATTCCGCATGTGCTACGGAGTTGAAATTTTTTTAATAAGTAGAATCCGTAAAAAAACGAATTAGGGATTATAGAAATTTTAATATATTAGTTTGTTTGGCAGTTAAAAATTCTTAAATATTAAACAAATAGATAAATGTTTAGACATTACGGGATGAGCTAGGAAGCTGAAATTTTCAAGTTTTGTACAAAGTAGTGCATTTTCACAAATAATTATTTGAATTTTTCCATAAATATATTGCGGCGGCCGTTAAAAATGTTGAAAATTTAAAAAATTAGAAAAATATTATTTCACTTCTAGAAGTTATACAACTTTGAAATTTGGTATAAATGTATAGCGTTAGTGCCCCATAATAAAGATTGTATAAAATTTTTAAAATTGCAAAGTTTGGGGATTGTTTTAATATTTGATTTATACATAAGTGAAAAACGAAAATCGCTGTGGTGTAATTTTTAGAATTAAAAAACATTTGTAATGATGAAATATGAAAGATGAATGTTTTTTTTTTGTGTTGAGATGATATGCTTGCAGAATGCATGCACCAACTACTAGTATGTCTCCTCTGTAAGGAACGTCTATATATAATGATAGGAGTATACTAATGTTTAGTCATTTCCAGATGATCTGTTGGTTCGAAATTTTTTTATTTGTTAGGATTTTGTGCAAAACCTGGTAGAAAAAAGGAAAATTGTGAAAAAGTGCAATAATGCGGCCGCTAAAATTTAGCAATTGTTTAAGCATATTTTCAAGATTTATATATTTCTGAATGCGCTACGGAGCTGAAATTATTTTCATAGGTAGGATATGTAAAAAAACGAAATGGGGATTGTACAAATTTTGATATTTTAATTTGTTTGGCAGTTAAAAATTCTTTAAATTTAAAAAATTGGTCAATGTTTTGATACTACGGGGCAAGTTAGAGAGCTGAAATTTTCAAGTTATTTAGAGTTTAGTCTATTTCTACGAATAAACATTTCAAAGTATCTATAAAATTCTTATTCCGGCCGTTAAAAATTATTTAAATTTAAACTATTAGATAAAAGTTATTTCAATTCTAAATCTGCTACAAATTTAAAATATGGCATAAATATGTGGCATTAATTATACAATGTGGAAAACGAATAATATTTATAAAATTGCTAAAATTAGCAAATGTTTAACTCCATAATTATTCCATAAGGAAAAAAGGAATTTGGTCCCTATGAGAAATTGTTTGAATTAAAGAAATATTTCCAATGATGAAATATCTCTCTAAAAGATTAATGTTTTTTCAAGGTGAGATGAAATGCTTGCAGTGTGCAAATAACTTCTACTAGTATGTTATATCCTCTGTAATAAACGTCTATATATAATGATATCTTACATTTTTAGCTGCCACCACCACCCCATTTACCGGCGTCTATTGTTAACAATTGACTCTTAGTTACGTCTTAGTAACGCTCCTTTTTCTTTTCTTAATTGTTGAAGCTTTGTGGCTATATCCAGTATTAGAGGGCTATGGTTTGTGTTTATTTCTGTTCTTTGTAAAGTCTAAAATTTTCTCGCGGTTTCTTAAAATATTTATTATTATGTAGGTAACCTATTTGGAATTTTTAGAAATATTACAGATACGGAAAAAGTCATGTAGTAGCCACATCAGATTTATTTCCTGTTTCTTTATTTCCTGTGACTATTTCCTGTAACTTTATTTTTGTGACTGTTTACTTTCTCCATAGTTTAGTATAGGGGAAAGTACTCTTTTCATGAAAAAAATCGACTTCGAGATTTCAACGAATATACACGTTTTGAGGTATTCGGAACACGTTTTGACCTTTTTCTCGATGTCTGTCTGTCAGTGTGTGTGTGTGCGCGTGTATGTATGTGATAGCTTTTTGTGGTTGCTCTAACTCAAAAAATATTAATTAGGTCAACGTGAAATTTTACATTTAACATTTTTATAAAAGTCAGAAAGACTGATTTGTTTTTGGTAATAATCGGTCATCCGAAAGTTTGTGTTTACTCTTGTCACTTATCCATTGTTTTGAAATATTTGCTTTAATATTTGATAAATGTAAAAATGTACTGAAATAAACGTTGTAAGAAATTTAATTTTCTACAACCTTGTTTGAAAATATTTTCCATAAAACGTATTGCTTAAAAGATATCTTATATTTTTTCTGCCACCACCTGCCGACGACTACTGTTAACAATTGACTCTTAGTTACGTCTTAGTAACGGTCATTTTTCTTTTCTTAATTGTTTGAGCTTTGTGGCTATATCCAATATCAAAAGGCTATGGTTTGAGTTTATTTCTGTTCTTTGTAAAGTCTAAAATTTTCTCGCAGTTTCGTAAAATATTTATTATTATATAACATCTTTGGAATTATATAAATATGACATATATGGAGAAAGTCATGTGGTGACCACATCAGATTTTTTTCATGTGACCTTTTTTCCGCCCACCCCTAAAAATAGTCCCTAGCGACTTTTTACATAATTGGCCAACCGATTAAAAAAATATAGCTATTTCTAGCCGCAATCCAAAAAAGTCTTAGTTAAGTTGGAGATGTGTAATACCAAATAAAGTTGTTAGATTCAACGGTCAAAATACTCTTTGTCCGCATCTATTTCTTTGTGCCGTTATACACAATCCTAAAAAATATTCCCTTTCTAATATTATATACATAATCGACTTGGAAGAAGGGTACATGAATAACAAGGTCTGTTTTTGTTATTCAGCCATTTAAATATGATTAATATTAAAACAGAAACATAATGTGGATAACAACAGTTAACTCTTTTCTAATCAATATGTATTGTTTAAAAAGACACCAGCCATGCTGCACAGACTACAATATATAACAATGTCCTGCTAGATACCTCCCATCCAATTCTTATGTGGGATAAATGGAGTAGTGTTGGGAATAAGATTGTTTAAATAAAAATCTTTTTAATTTCCCGTAGAAATAGGTTCAGACTAAGTTTACACCTTCTTGTTGGCGTATGAAAGACAATTATAGCTTAAGATAAAGTGGAGTTATAATATGCTGTGGGCACAAAAGATACACTCTTGTATTGGTTGGTTAGTTCCTCATGCAGCCATGGATGCCATTGGTAATTATATATTCTAGCTACTTTCTAGCTACTAAGTTGGCGAAATCTAGCTTCCACACGCTAAAAAAGGTGACAACGCTGCCTTATACGTCTCTTCTCTAGTATTCCTTTGCTGATAAGAGTAAAAACCTCCCAAAAATTGTCGCGTCACCTAACAAATTCCTTTCTCGCTCTCAGCTCCCATCCTCCCCCGACCAATTCTTCCTTCCTTCTCCCGTGTCCAGTTTCCCCTATCTAGATTCCCATTATACCCTTTCTTCCCTAACCACCGCTACAAATTGGTTCTGTGCACGATTTCACCCAATGGACCAATATTAAGCATCCCACGTCGTTATACCTCACAATTTCCTTTCACTTTCTTATCTTTTCCCCATCCTGTTTATCCCTTTTCTCTTCCTTTCTCCGCCCGCTGTCCTGTCTTTGCTCGTATTTTCCCTTTTACGTGTTTTCTCTCGTATTCTGAATCTTCTTTCCCAGATCAAATTCGTTCTTTCTCCCTCCCTCCCTCTCTCTCTCTCCCTCTCTCCCTCCCTATGTAATGCGTATTGTAATATCTTACTTTACCATTTCTTATATTTATTATATTGACTAAGGGTTAAATGTAAGAATGGACCTAATGGGCTAAATTTCGCCCGAATAAAGACGATTATCTATCTATCTATCCCTCCCCTCTCTCCTCCCCCCCTCTATCCCCCTCTCTCTCCCTCTCTCCGTCCCTCTTTTCTATACGTCTTCCTCTCTTTCTCCTCTCCGAAAAAATAACAAATATGGAGAGGTGTACTGCATGTCGGAGTACACCGAGTTTCCAAATGCGTTCCTTGAGATCGATAATGTAAATCTCCGCATTTCCAAATTTCATCAAAATACATCCTTCGGTTCAGGAGTTGGAACGTACAGATCTATTGAAAGCTTATGGCACCTGCGCACAAACACGAATTCAGCATGGAAGAGTCCATTCTCGAAAGCGAGCTATGTGGGGGTGAGGGTATATACGCATGGGGTAATCGATCATTCTCCACAGGCACCTTCCCCTTAAGCTTTCCCCCTCCACAGCCACCTTCCCCTACATCACGTGATTCTTCGCGCATTTAGGTGCCATAAGCTTTCAATAGATCTGTACCTACATTGTAAATTACGCGTAGGTCTTCATGTAAAGTGGTCGTTATTTTATTCCAATTTTTACCAAAACTCCAATCGATCGACAAATTTTACTAAAACTCTCCAATACAAAATTTCACCAATATACGTACCGCGGTTCCCGAGTTTAACCCTTAATTTGGCGCGTGGGGTCAATATGACCCCAAGCAATTTTTTTTCGTCAATATCTAAAGAAATGTATTAACGATCTAACTCAAACTTGTTCTACCTTCGAAACTGACATTCTAGAAGAGAAATTTGCATTTTTGTTTTTTTATTAATTTGTTATTTTTGATATTTTGATATTTATATATATAGTATTAATATTGTAAATATTGAGAAAATTAAACTATTTTAATGTGCTATTTTGGTGTGTATCCATTTGTTATGTATATATGAGGTTAAAAACGTTGCTTTTGTTTTGACATCATACAGATTATTATTATCACATCAGAAATACAAATAATTTTCCTGATAAGCAGTATTTCATAACACTAGTTCTCTTATGATACATTTCTACTTCACTAATTTTTACTATAGGTCGGTTACCCCTCTTCCTCCCATCTCCCCCCCTCTCCCCCCTCCAATGTACCCTTTTCCCTCTTTTCGGAATTCTCCGGGTGTTTTCTTACTCCGGCCGCACACATGCAACCGTTTTCTTCCCATAGTTTTCTACCCACAATAAAAGTCACAAACAAACGCACGTGGTCTCTCTAAAAGAAAGCTGTTTGCCTTTTATTACCACTCACCCTTTTTAGCACGAGTTTCTCCCTTATTTTTCAGAATAACCACGAACACGAATGAGATCGGCAATCTTCAAAGTTTTTGGATCTCCTACCGGTCGCATGACGGTCACGGTTGGGACGATTTAGACCAAAATATGAAAATCCTATTTTCAATGGGGTTTCTATGGAGAAGTCCCAAGTATGTTCACACTTATAGGGGAGGACGCGCTTGGACCTCGGCACGAACCCCTTGGGTCGCTCGAGGAGGCAACTTTTGTCCCAAGCCCCATCGAGGGCAATCCTCGGTGACAGCAGAAGTGAGCTTGAATCTTTCTGCTAGTTGGGGGCAGCCATAAACTACTTCATGCTGTAGGTGGGGGCCGGAAAGCGACCGTGCCGCGACCGATGTCTAACCCACAAGTGTGGGTGATCTCCGCAAAAATAGTCCTATCCCTAATAAAGCCCTCAACGCGACCTTCATGCGACAGTGCAACAAAAGGTGGCGTAGATACATGCGATCAGCTCTGCGCTGCTTATAATGTTGGCAGAAGAACGAAAAGATGGCCGTTAGCTGTTTTTTCATTTGCTGAACGTTTCTGCCATAAATGCCTTCATTGTTTATAAACAAAACGTTCAAATGGAAATGACAAGGCGAAATTTCTTGAAATCATTATCAAAGGAATTAATAAAGGATCTACAGATTTTGAGGTCTCAGAGTCAGTTTATATCTAGGCATCTCCGAAAGCGCATATGCACTCAACAGGGACTTGCGGAGGAAGGTCCATCACCGGGATCGGGACTATCAAGAGGAAGATGCGAACATTGCCCAAGAAATATAGACAGTAAAGTGTCCACTAGATGTGGAAATTGTGGAGCTTTTACTTGCAAATACCATATGATAATGAAGTGCATTGAATGTGGGGAGAGGGAAAGTGATTAGAAAATACAAAAAAATATTTTAATTTATTTTAATCAATGTTTATTGTAAAAACTATTAATAAATAATTGTATTATAATGTAAGATTGATTTTATTTCCAGTAAAATATAAATAAATTAATATATTATTGCTTATCTTTAGAAATCATTTTGGGGTCATATTGACCCCACGCGACTAATTACGGAACTTTTTTTCACGCGACTAACTAAAGGTTAAACATGTGGACGAACGGCGTTCACTTCGTGCGAAGGACGCATAATAATCCTATAAAATTAGCAACTTTAAATGCAAAAGCCGCCTTATTTTAATTATATGGCACATCAATTAAATTTTACGTAATTAAAAGTCATATGATTATCCTATAATTATTCCTTTACATTATAACCTTTGGTTGTCGTTGTGATAGTTTGAATTATTACAAATGTTGCTTTAAGTCACGCATTCTGGTATTAAATCGTGATTCTTATTTGAAACTGAGAGGTGTTTGGCTTTACGATATTCTACAATAAACAGCCAAGGACAAACTGTTGGAAAAGCGTCGTCATCATATGCTAATTATGAAGCAGAGTCTCGAAATGCAAGTAGTAGTCGGCAATTAAGAACATTTTCACTCATAAATAAGAATAATCCTTGGTTATTCTTAATTTCGTCTTTACCTGGAAATTCTACGATGTTTTCACGATAATGGCATTCAAATAAAATTCTAATATAAGTATTTTATTTCGAATAATGAGCTTTTTCTCCGTTAAGCATCTATAATTTTAACCGTTACACTAAGCATGGTAAATATTATATAACCATTAACAATTGTATTGTAGAGGGGTGGTGAGCATTTTTACCTCCCGATGTTATGGTGGCGGGTTCGAATCCTGCCCAGTGCATGGTTGTATGTATTCTTCTTTGTTAGATATTTGCACCTCAATCCTACCAAGGTGGATAACTGAACTACCCCACGAAATTTCTATTGTAAATAAATATTGATCATCAAAATTGGTGATTACTTTAACTTGTTAGTAATTTAAAGTCATTTCAACTACCCAATAAAAAAATTATTTTTATTTAAACAATTATGTCGTTAATCAAAAATTTTTTGTTCTGTGAAAATAATTTTATTTTTGCAGTCCACTTGGTGCATAAAATAAAAAGCATTACAATATACTAATACATTAGCAAACCAGTTGTGTTTTTCGTTGAAAGTTTCATTGATTATTTAAGAGTTGGTTAGTTGGTCTGAGGGCGTATGAAAATGCTCTGCCGAATTCGAACAGTTGACTCTGTGGTTAGCAGCAAACACTTTAACAATTTGACTACCACTCTTCCTGCGTAATAATAATAATAATAATGTGTAAGACATTCTAAATTATTATAATATTCACTATTTTTCTATTGTTTCCATACGATAAAATATCTGTAGATTCAACACCTGCCATTCACCATGTAGTAGCTAGTGCGGCATTTAGGAGACAACTCTAGGCTTATAAAAAGGCAAACAGGCATATTAATGCTATTTCAGGCTCTTTAAGCCGATTTTTTTAATTTTCTTCGATGAGCAATACCTTTCCCAATAATACCAAGACTCGGCTATCTCCAGACAATTTTCGATATTTCTCAGAGACTGTTAAACACTTTCTGTTTGTTAATGTGATTATTCTCATCAAACATTACAGAACAATTAGAGGAGGACAATAATCAGAAACTTTTTAAGGAAAAGTATAAAAAAATTAGCGGTTGTTTATGGTCTAGTTAAGTAAATTCAAAAGTAAATCTTTTCTCGGCATCAGATTTGTGTCTGAGCTTTCTTCCCCTAGTAATATGTCGGCAGTAAGTCTTTCAGTCACCCTCGCATCCCCTTCAGCGTTTCTTTTCATTATTCCTCTATCACTTCTCATTATTTCTTTCCCCGTCATAAGCCTTCTTCCGCCTCTTCCTCCCGCACCCTCAATCCGCCTATCTCCCCATCCAGAGCCCTAATGCCTTCCGCCGACCCTCTAAACCCATCTAATCCTTTCGAATTCCTTCCACTCCAGCTGGACTGTGGCGTGCAGAGAGGAGGTTGCTTAGTAAGAATGGCATGGTGAGGGGAAATTTCTCCTGAGAGAATGAATTCTTCATTTTTGTCGGAATTTTTCGCCTAAGTTGTGGAAAGGGCGATAAATACGAATGCGGATACATGGTATTATTATTATTAATATGAAACGCTCTACACTCTGCTCACTTGTATCAGCTCCAGATGAATTGCCAGTTAAAAATAAATTTACTCATCACCATCATAGATAAGCTGTCTGTAGACAGTTCAGTGACTATTCTTGGTTAAACCTAGTTAGCTATATCTTCATATTTCCTTCCCTTTCTACCACTTTAAACATTTTAGTGCTCTTCGTCAATGCTGAAATGCACTATTATATTCGTGATGTCCGTCAGTCGGTCCGTCCGTCCGTACGCATATATCAAGGAGGAATTGGCTGAACCGATTCCAACCAAATTTGGTACATAGAATACATAAACGTAGAACCAAAACGGCATATTTCGACCAGATCAACTCAGCAGGTGTCCAACAATTGCAAAATAAATCTTTTCGGTAATTATTAATTTGTAAGGAATTTGACAAACTGTTTTCAACGAAATATCGTATGAAGGAAGTGTGCAATATAAAAAACAAAATCAAGATGCTAAGCATAGATGTAGAAAGCAGAGCTGCCACAATACAAGTAATTAAAAAATTCTTTTACAAGTATTCGTGATGAACTGTCGTCATCAATTTTAACCAAAATTAACATTTATAATGTAGATATTTATACAAAAACATATTAGCATATTTAAACTGGATCAGCCAAACAGGGGTGCCACGATTATAAATTAAACTCTTTCATTGATTATGGATTTGGAAGGAATATGCTGAACGGATTTCAACTAAATTTTTCATATAAGATTTGTACAACATATCAATGAACTGAGGATATTTAAAATGGAGCTAAAGAGAAGGGGCTATAAAAGGTAAAATAATATTTCTTTTACACGATTTCCTAGAGAACTAATCGCATGGATTTTAACAAAATATCATATATATATATATATATATATATATATATATATATATATATATATATATATGGATGGCAACAAGGTGTTGGGATGAGGATACCCAGTGAACACTCACACCAATCGGACGACTTCAGGTTGGCGAGGCCCCGAAGATGTCGAAGCGACACACGTAAAAGAACAGAGTTCTCTCTCTGTAGCTGATGAAGGAATAACTCCGGAAGCTCCTACGTTTGTGATGTTTCTGTGTTTTAGTGTTCTTTTACGTGTGTCGCTTCGACATCCCCGAGGCCTCGCCAACCTGAAGTCGTCCAATTGGTGAGTGTTCACTGGGTTTCCTCATCCCAACACCTTGTTGCCATCCATATATCCATATTACCTTTCCTTTTCCGTAAGCTGTTATATATATATATATATATATATATATATATATATATATATATATATATATATATATATATAAACGTTCCTTACAGAGGAGTAACATATAACATACATAGGAGTATACTGATGTTTAGGCACTTCCAGAAAAGCGGCAGACTTGACATTTTTTGTAGGTAGGATTATGTGCAAAACCGACTAGAAAAAAGAAAATCTTGAAAAAGTTCTACAATACAACCACTACAAAATTCTAAATTGTTTAAACAAATTTTCAAGGTTGAGGTATTTCCGGATGTGCTATGGATCTAAAAAATTTTTATAGGTAGAATTTGTAAAAAAACGAAACAGGGAATATACAAATTTTGATATTTTAATTTGTTTGGCAGTTAAAAATTCTTAAATTTTTAATATATAGGTAAATGTTTAGATACTACGGGCGAGTTAGGGAGCTGAAATTTTAAAGTTAATTAGAGCTTAGTCTATATAAACGAATAAACTTTTCAATGTATTCATGAAATTGATATTGCGGCCGTTTAAAATTAATTACATTTAAACAATTAGAAAATGTCATTTCTGTTCTAATTGTGCTACAAATTTAAAATTTGGCAGAAACGTGTGGCATTATTAACCCAGTGTGGAAAAAGTATAACATTCCTAAAATTACAAATATTAGTGACTGCTATACTCCATTATTGTTCCATAAGAAAAAAACGAAAATCAGTGCAGAGGAGAAATCTTTTGAATTAAATAAATATTACCCATGATGAAATATCTCTCTGAAAAATTATTGATTTTTCAAGGTGAGATGAAATGCTTGCATAATGCAAGCACCTTCTACTAGTAATATATATCATTTATATATATACAAGAGTCCCCACCGTACCACTCGGTAAAAGACCTGTTCCACTGTCCCACCCCCCGCCTCTCACTCACTCAGCGCTCCTTTCTATTCCGCCCTCCCAGTTCCTACAACAGCCTGCTTAAGCGCTTCCCCAACTCTGACCCCTTCGCTAATACCACTTCATAATACCCTTTCATCCCCATTCATTCGTCTTTTTAGTCACCATTTTGTTGTTTTTGTTATATTAAATCATTATTGTTATTTTGTTAATATTTAATTAATGTTGTTATGTCGTCCATTGTAATTGGCTTCGTGCTGTATTTTGACTCTATTGATAATAAATAAATAAATATCCAAAGCTGCATATTTCAACCGGGTCGACTAACACAGGGCTACCATAATATCAAGGTTAGAATTTATCTGCAACTATGAATTAGGAAGGTATTGCTTGAACGGATTTCAAAGAAATTTCGTTTGTAGGGCGAGTAGAATGGAAAAACGAGACGAATATGTTTAAAACGGATCTAAAAAGCAGGATTACCACAGTATGAGGAAAAATAATTGTCCGGTTTCAAAGCTAATACATTAGTATACGATTATACTGCGACGAATTAGACGAAAGCACTTCTGTACCACGGGAAACCTGTGTACACCACTACTTGTTATATATTAAAATTGTATTGAAAGGAAAGTAAGCGGATCGGTTCTTTCAAGCACTGCTTTTTAAAAACCGCATGCAAAATATATTGTCAAAAAGAGATTTTGTGATGGTTTTTGTATTTTATACCTTTTATTCCTCTCTCAATTAGTTTTTCAATTTTTCTCTATCATTGGTAATCTATGGATTACAAATGGTATTTATGGTATGAGAATTCCTTGGAATGACTAACACACACGGAAAAATTTCCGGTCAATATAAGTAATCAATTCGGGACGTCAACTATGGAAAAGCAGCCGGCATTAGTCCTGGTTTGGACTTATTGTTCTTCTCTTTATATCTCTTCTTTCTCTCTCTCTCCTTCTCTTTTTCTCTCCCTCTTTCTCTCCTTACGTATTTCACTATTTGAGGAGCCTAAAAAAGGGCTTTTTGCCTCACTCCTACTGTCCTTTCACCTTTTGCCTTTGAAAGAAGCTGAATAGGACACCTTAGGTCTCAAAAGGACTGTCTTATACCTTATACCGCTTTGTAACCTTCTCCCCTCAGTCTTCCTTTCCCCTGCCCACGATGTGTTCTCGTCTCTATCTAAGGGTTTTGCTCTTTATGCTGTCCAAAGCATAAGCGAAGAGAGAGAGAGAAAGGGAGAAAGATAGAAAGGGAAAAGGAGAAAGATAGAGAGAGAGATGGAGAAAGAGAAAGGGAGAAAGAGAGAGAGAGAGGGAGAAAGATAGAGAGAGAGAAAGATAGAGAGAGAGGAAGAAAGATAGAGAGAGGGGTGGATAGGGAGAGAGGGAGGATTAGGAGGGAGACAGCAAGAAGGAGGAAGATAGATATATAATCATATTTATTCGGGCGAAATTTGGACCATAAGTTCCATTCTTTCGTTTAACCCTTCTAAATTATAATAAACATTAGAAAAAATAAAATATTACAAAAGCAATATATAAATCGACAAAGTAAAAATGTTATAAGTGAACACAGATTTAATTTTGTGGTGAAACATAGGTAAAAACAGGTTTGTTCTCCCTATTAAAACCCACACAAAAAAACACTCAATGAGAAGGAATGGTGTAAAAAACTTGCGAAAATCCTGGGTTGTGTATATATATGGCAGTGTAATACTACAACATTAAATAGAAAGGAGTATGTACAGCTGGAGAGTTCGTATATACGGCGTCCTTGTATACCGTCGTAAAAATTACATGTAAAGATATTAAAGTAATACATACAAGAAATATGCATAAATTAGACAGAATAAGGTGAAATATACATTAAATATATACACTGAATATAGAGGTTCGAACATGCATATTATATGAGCGATCGAAGGGAGGGGAGGGATGGAGAGGGAGGAGAGAGGGAGGGAGGGAGAGAGGGGATGGAGAGGGGGGAGAGAGGGAGAGAGAGGGGGGAGAGAGAGAGGGAGAGAGGGAGGGAGAGGGGGAGGGAGAGAGGGAGGGTGATTGATTGATTGTGTTTTATTCTGGAGGAGATTGAGAATGCAGTGGAGGGAGTGAGTGAGAGAGAATAGGAGGGAGAGAGAGAAAAAGAGGGAGAGAAAAAGTCCTTCAAGTCGTCTTGTGGCCAAGAAAATAAAAAGAATTTAGCAATATTTGTTATTAATTGCCGTTTAGCGAAACTGTGATGCTGATGATTAATTGCCATGTTTAATAAAATTGATATCAAATAATAATAACAGACATAATTTAAAACCAAACCGAAGTGGTTTTCTCTTTATAAACACATCGCCCGTCATCAGTTGCAGACTTTTCCACTGCATTCATTTCCTTGCTCTGATTTCAGAAAAAAGTTAACTCATTCGGCCAATACTGCGTAAACGCGCCATTATGTTCAAAGTCCTATTATGCATTTGAATCAATGGAAACTCTGGGAAATATATTTGGCTCGCATATATAAATCGTACATTTTCTTTCTAAATACGATATAGCATGAAATTACAATAAATAAGTAAGATGTATATGTAAAATTTTTATGTTTAGTGTGTCACATTACCCCAAATTTTCCCCAATTCAACGCAACTTTAATCATAATAAATAACTTGAAAATACGCTGAAATAATTATGAGCGGTTATTATCGTAGTTGAACAATATCCATGATGATGTATTGATCTTAAAAACTTTAAAAGGTAACTTTAAAAATTTATTTCGTAAAATGGTGCGTGCCGAAAATCGGTTAAAACCGTCTCATTGCCAAAATCCCCTATCAATCCGTGTTTTAGCTGAGTTTATATTCCCTTTACCAAACGAAAATACTATATGCACATCGTCAATAGTTTAGCTACTAACCCGAAAAATCGTCAATGACATGGCTGCCGTCTTTAACGGTACTAATGGAGGAATAGCTCTGAGTTTGTGATGTCCAGAAAAATCTCACTCAATCCATGTATTACAAATGTATGTACAGCAGTGCCTCACTTTACGCGACAGATAGCTTCCTAAAAAATTCGCGCAAACGGGGTCTTTATGTCAAAGAGGATAGGCTCCTTGGAGGCGAAAACTAGTGTAATATTAATAAAAATACGCCGATAACCTGAAAAAGCAGCTTCTTGTCGGCTACCTTCCATCAACGCAGATTGAAAATCTTTACATTTTTTCAGTAATTTATGTATCTTCGTCGGTAATTTCCAAATTATACAGAAAACTAAAAACTTTCTTATATCCTGGAAAAAAGGTAATTATTTCATGCATGAATGAAATCTCATATAATTCAGCTTGGAAGTTTTATTAGGAAAGTCGCCTTTCTTGTAAAGTATTACCGCCAAAATAGCCGTCGATCGAGAGATAAACACGGTGTTCCGACCTCGGGATTCCTTTTAGTGTAGTATCGCATGCTGACCTTAAGTGTGGATGCATGGGCCAGGGGTCGGCGACCTTTTCTGAATGGCGGGCCACATTCATAGCTTAAGAGAGCTGCATTGGAAATCACGAGTCTCTGCGGGCGGGATGGGGGTTTGCATTGGAAGTTACCTCGAGATTCAGCCGTCCCATAGTACTGAAAATCGAGTGAAAATTTACCAGCGTTAAAAATTCATCAGAAATTTTTTTCAGACCATCATTATACTAAATTTATGAAATTAACCATGTGAAACTTTGCCGATTACCTTTTCATCACAGATTCGAGGGCTGCTTAAAGCGCTCTCGGAGGTCGCATTTGGCCCGCGTGTCGTAGGTTGCCGACCCTTCATAGACGATCCTACTAACATCCATATACCTGTAAAAAATGGTATTTATAGTTCATATATGTTTAGGTAGCCTCATTATTAGGCCGCCTTCGTTTTTTCAACACCTGGCAGACGATGGCCTGCCTCTCGTTATAACGAATCCACTTAAAACGGGGTCGCCCAAAGAGAGGTATGCCTGTATATATCTCAATATATTTGGTTCTTGCGTAAAGCGGTCGAGGGATTAGTAAAAAGGGCGTCACCTTGCTAAAAAGGCTTCCAAAAGTGCACGAGTTTTGCGACTCTTAAAGCGGCCATCACAGTAACAATGTAACTGTCGGCATTTAAGATGTTAACTGTAATATTGATTGTGTGAAGGTCATACTGATATACTGGCTGTATGGAAAATTGATACTGATGGATTTCAAAATATTTTTAAATATTCCAATTAGTATTTGGGTGTGGTGTAGCATATATAGGAGGATTAGTCACTTTCAGATGAGCTGGAGATTCTAACATTTTTCATAGGTAGCATTTTGTGCAAAACCTACTAGAAAATTTTTTTTTCAAGGTTTATGTATTTCCGAATGTGCTACGGACCTGAAATTTTTTAGAGGTAGGATTTGTAAAAAAACGAAATAGGGATCATAGAAATATTAATATTTTCATTTGTTTGGCAGTTTAAAATTCTTAAAGGTTAAACCAATACGTAAATATTTAGGCACTACGCGGAGAGATAACGAGCTGAAATTTGAAAATTATTTCGAATTTATTCTATATGAACGAATAACATTTCAGTGTATGAGAAATTTTCAAGGTATTTAGAGTTTAGTCTATTTAAACGAATAAACATTTCAATGTATCTATTAAATTCTTATTGCAGACGTTAAAAATTATTTAAATTTAAACAATTAGATAAATGTTATTTCACATCCAATTGTGCTACAAGTTTAAAATTTGGCATAAATGAGTGGCATTATTAACCCAATGTGGAAAACGTATAATATTCATAAAACTACAAAAATCAGCAATTGTTTTACTCCATTATTGTTCCATAAGGAAAAAAAGACATTTGGTCCCTAGGAGAAATCATTTGAATTAAAGAAATATTTCCCATGATGAAATATCTCTCTAAAAAATTAATGTTTTTTCAAGGTGAGATGAAATACAGTATATACAGTATGCAAGCACCTTTTACTAGTCATTATATATCGACGTTTCTTACAGAGGAGGAGGATATAACATACATATTACGTATAGGAGGATACTAATGTTTAGACACTTCCAGATGAGCTGAAGATTCGAAATTTTTTTCATAGGTAGGAATGTGTGCAAAACCGACTAAAAAAACGAAAATCTTGAAAAAATGCATCAATGCGGCCGCTAAAAATTCGAAATTGTTTAAACAAATCATCAAGGTTTATGTATTTCCGAATGGGCTACGGAGCTGAAATATTTTTTAGAGGTAAGATTTGTACATAAACGAAATTGGGATTATACAAATTTTGATATTTTAATTTGTTTGGCTGTAAAAAATTTTTAAATTTTGAAATAAATAGGTAAATGTTTAGATACTACGGGGCAGGATAGGGAGCTAAAATTATTAAATCAATTAGAGATTAGTCTGAAAAAACGGATAAACATCTCAGTATATTCTCGAAATTGTTATTGCGGCCGTTAAAAATTAAATTATTTTAAACAATTTGATAAATGTTATTTCACTTCTAAGTGTACTATAAATTTTAAACTTTGCAGAAATGTGTGGCATTATTAACTTAATGTAGGAAATGTTTTATATTCCTTAAATTGCAAAAATTTGTGATTGTTTTACTAATCATCATCATCATGCTTCTGTCCGAAGACAGGTTTTAACTGAATTGCTGCCCCCATTTCTCTCTCTCCCTAGAAGCCTCTTTTATACCTCTATAAGTATTATATACCTGCTTTATATTATCTAATATTCCTATTATTTTTCTCCATCTTCCTCTTCTTCCACTAATTTTTCCTTCTAAGATCGTCCTTTGTAAACACTGTCTTCTCAATATGTGCCCTATCCAATTTGCTTTTCTTTTCCTGATTGTTTTTATTAGCATCCTTTCTTCTCCCACCATTTCTAATACTTCTTCATTTCTCTTCCTCTCTGTCCATTTCACTTTCATCATTCTCCTCCATACCCACATCTCAAAACTTTCTAAATATTTTTCCTCCTTTCTCCTTACTGTCCACGTCTCTGCACCATAAAGAGCTATGCTCCATATGTAGCATTTTGCTAATTTCTTCCTTGTTTCTAAATTTATTTTCTTGCTTGTGAGAAGCTCCTTCTTCTCGTTAAATGCTACTTTTGCCATTGCAATCCTACTTGTGATGTTGTGTGTACTACTTCCATCCTGCGCTAAAATACTGCCAAGATATTTGAAACTACTTACTTGTGCCAATTTTTGGACATTTACCATTATATTTAATTCTTTATATTCCTTTGAAACCACCATGACTTTCGTTTTTTCTGTATTGATCTTCATTCCATATTGTTGGCCAACCTCCGCTAGTCTGTCTGTCATCCTCTTAAGCTCTTTCTCTCCTTCTGCTATTAAGCCCTGATCATCTGCGTATTTAATGGTGGTAATACTTACACCTCCTATCTTAAATCCTTTCTCTTCCATCAACGCTTCTTCTGTTATTGTTTCTGCATAAATATTAAATATCGCTGGTGAAATAGGACATCACTGCCTCACTCTCCTCCCTATCGAAGTACTTTCTGTTTCTTCTCCTTCAACCCTGACTCTAATCTTTTGATCAAAGTAAAGGTTTTTAAGCAGTCTTTTATCTTTCCAATCTATTCCTATTTTGTTTAAAATAACCAGCATTTTATCCCATTTCACTCGGTCGAAAGCTTTCTCCCAATCTACAAAACAAAAATGCATACCTTTATTGACTTCTAGCGCTCTTTCTATCATCATCCTCATACATCCTATAGCATCTCTAGTCCCTCTTCCTCTTCTGAAACCAAACTGATTATCTTGCAGCTCCTTTTCTATTTTACATTTAGTTCTTTTGGCTATTATTCTGGCTAGAACTTTAGCTGTATGAGAAATTAAACTAATAGTTCTGTAATCCTTACAATATTTTGCATTGTTCTTTTTCTCCAGTGGTACCATCACAACATCTAAAAAATCTTCAGGCCATATGCCAGAATCATATACTTGGTTAAAAAATTTTGTTAGTTGCTTAACTGCTTTAGACCCCAAAACCTTAAGAACGTCCACGGGTATATCATCACTCCCAACAGCCTTTCTTCTTTTCATGTCATCAATTGCTCTTTTTACTTCAGACTCGAGAATACTTGGTCCTAGCTGATCATTTTCCACAACCTTTTTTTCATTTAATTCAATATTTCTTGGCTTTCCTTCTTTGTCATACAGCACCTCAATATATTCTTTCCAGACATTCTTTACATTGTCTGGCTCCGAGACTATTTTACCACTTTTGTTCATGACTCCTTTACGCCCTATCTTTCTTGCCTTTTTCTTGAATAGTTCCCTTGCTTTGCTATACATGAGGTCTGTTCTACAAATTCTTTCACATTCGACAATCTCCTCGCATTTCTCATTTATCCACTGTTCTCTGGCTTTATCTGTTTCCCTTCTTAAAGCATTATTTAACACCTTGTACTTTCTTTGGCTTTCAGTGTTTATGTTCTTCCACTTTCTCCGCTCTTCCATTTTTTGCAGCATGGCTGCTGTGATCCAGGGTTTTTTGTTTCTTTCACCCGTTATCTTTCCTACCTTCTTTTCCATTACATCTTTAATGTTGCTATGGATGTATCTCCACTCCTCATCTACATTCTTCCTATTTTCTTCAGCTCTCTCCCCCAACCTTTCCTCCAGCTCAGTCATGATAGCCTCCTTGTTTTTAAGGAGTTCCTCTAAGTTCCATTTCTTGTTAACTCTTATGTTTCTCTTAACGCTCTTTAGTCTACATTGTGTATTTGCCACCAAAAGGTTGTGGTCAGAATCGATATCTGCCCCTGGTAGTGTTTTCACAATTTTAATGCTATTTCTAAATCTTTCATTGACTAGTATGTAATCTATCTGGTATCGTCTCTGGTCTCCTGGGCTTCTCCATGAGTAAAGTCTCCGCTGGTGATGCTTAAACCATGTATTAGTTACAATCAATTTATTTCTATGGCAGAATTCTACAAGTTTCTCCCCTCTTTCATTTCTCTTCCCTAGTCCATATTTTCCCACTATGTTATCTTCCTGTCCCTCTCCGACTACACTTCCAATCTCCCATTACTATGGTGGTGATCCTTCCTTTTCCCTCCTCCTCTAATATCTCTATAATCTGATCATAGATTTCATCTACTTCGTCGTCGACAGCATTAGTTGTCGGCATATATACTTGAATCATAAGCATTTCCACTGGCTCCATCTGAAGTTTTACGGCTATTAATCTATCATTAACTGTCACTACCTTGCTAATTTTTTCAGCTATCTTTTTTCTCATTATAATCCCCACTCCCCTTTCTTTTTTCTCTCCTCCCGAATAAATAATCTTAAATTCGTCTGAATTTATCTCGCCTTCTCCTTCCCACCGAACTTCGCTAAGACCTACTATACCTACATTATTCCTTCTCATTTCCCTTTTTAAGTTCTCTAGTCTACCCCCTGAATTCATAGTCCTAACATTCCATGTGCCTATTCTTAATTTCTTACTACTGGCTTTCTTATTAATGTTCCATTTCCTCTGTGCATCCCCTGGAGTAGTCCCCACCCGGAGATCCGATTGGGGGACTATTTTACCTCCGGAATATTTTACCCCAGAAAGATCCATAGAGGTAATTTAAGCTTTTCAGCCTATCATGAAAAATATAATGAGGTAGTTTCCCCTTGCTTTACTCATCGCAGTTTCACAGAGTGATTACCCATCTGTAGCTGTTTAGATCCACATGATCACCACCTACAGAGGTACTGTGCAAGCTGCTGCCCTTGCACAGGGGGATGTAAAACCCCCAAGACTGCTTCTTAGTCTGTCTCTTCTCCTCAGACCTTTCCGGCTTGGATGGTCCTACCAGGAGAATTATCTCCCGCCGGCATAGCTCTTTGGTTCGTAAGAGTACACAAACCCTCCCACCTCTGTAAGGTTATGCAGTCCTTAGGGAGGTGTTTTACTAATAAAAATACGAAAACCCGTCCAGAGGAGAAATCTTTAGAATTAAAGAAATATTTCTCATGATGAAATATCTCTCTGAAAAATTAATGTTTTTTCAAGGTGAGGTGAAATGCTTGCAGTATGCAAGCACCTTCTACTAGTATTATGCATGTGTTATATTCTCCGCCTCCTCTGTAAGGAACGTCTATATATAATGATGTATTTTATTTTAATTTTTCTTTTTGTCTTCTGTAATATTTAATTTTCCTAATATCCGTCCGTTGCTAATTTATCTCTTCTGGCATTTCTCCATAGATCTAAATGTTCATGAAATCGTCAATAAATAATAGTGTCTTTTTAGAGTAAATGCCAACTAATGGGAATAATAAGACGTTTAATATTTACAATTTAGTATTCATTAAAATAGAGGTAGATTGAATAGATTAGAACGAACTCAAACTTCACAACACATCGCCTCCATTCGTTCAAAGATATGTTTAAAAAAATAAAAGGTTACGTTCGTCGTACAGAAATTTTGGTCTAAGTTAAAACAAGTTACTTTTTAATTTATGAAATGGCAATTTTCCTAAAAACTATTATATAATTATTCCAGCAACATTCATTTCGAAAGATTTTTACTCCAGAAAGATTATTTAACCCTCGGATGACAAGGTCAAATTTGATACGTAAGTGACCAGATGGGGTAACTTTGTGAGCTCATCACTATTTCGGAGACGAAATCGGTCCTTGGGGTCGAAGGTTCATTATGTAAGGGCCATTCCAAATTTCTGTTTTTTAAATATATCTCGGCTAGGAATTAACCGATTTCGATGAAACCTTCGCTAATATCAATGTTTTGGTGGGATGCATTTTTGAGTCGTAAGTTAAAGCCGTGTACGAGTTTTACCTTTTCTCAAACATCGAGTGATAATTAGAAGTTCAACCAATTGACCGATTTCCACGAATCTTCCACTAATATCAATGCTGAACCTAGAAACGTAGTGGCTTAAAACTTTGTACACATACTAAAGAGAAGTTGAGGATGTGCACCTCGATGCCAGAACTTGGATATCTCGGGGTGGGAGACGGGGAGGGATGTATCAAACTTGAGTCTATATTTAAATTGTTCATACCAATTAAAGAAGAATATTGGTCACTTGCGTTTGAATGAAAATATTGGCGGGTGATACGTGCACACAAAATTCGAATCTCTAAATCGGGAGCAAAGCTCGGATAATTATCTAGTAACATCATAAGTCAGTAGAGCACGGCATCAAACAGCTATTTACTCTTTAGCACCAATCACAGGTTATCACCGGATCTAATCACACTTTCACAGATTTGACACCACGTTTATAATCTCTGTGGAACTTTGGCATTCTGAACATATTGTGAGGTTTCATTTTGTGACCTCCCATGTATTAGGGGCGCCCTTTTCTTCCTATTGCAGATTCTACTACTTTCTACCACATCCACGCCTCCCACAGCCTACCCCGCCTCATCCACTTTTCCCTCATCCTCTTCTCCCTCAACCTCTTATCCCTGGTCTTCTCATCCCTCACCCTCTCCTCCCTAACCCTTTCCTCCCTCACCCCCTACATTCCTCACCCACTCCTCCCTAATCCTCTAACATTTAGTTTCTCATTTGAGTGATACACTTCCCCTACTCTACCTACAATGCCTCTCTGCCTGTTCAAAGGGTTTGAAAGAATTCAGCTAATTGAATTACTCTCCCCTCCGTTCTTCTTTCACGATATAAGCATGCACCACTGATGTTTCCTTCCCTTCCCCTTCCTCCCTTTGAGTAGCTGAATATAAATTTCAACCGTCAAGTAGAGTTGCTCTTGATTGGATGTTTCTTTGATATAGGGAAACATGTTCTATATTAATGCACATTGTAAGTGGTAATATGGTCACCCGTATTTCAAAAATCGTGTATTAATTTTGTTGATCTTCTTTCTCAGAATTGAGAATTATACAGCTCATTGAAGTAATTTATAAATGCTTTAATTGTTATCACTGCCAGTCAGATTTCTCTCTAATAATAAAAAAAGTGAAAGTAAAGGAAATAATAAAATGTTAATTTAATATTCGACTTTATTTGACCTTCCTTAAAAAAGAGAACAGAAGAAAACTATTTTAGTTCGTTTAAGTTTTTTGTATTACAGAGTCTTGCCCGACCCACCCTTTCCGCAATGAGACACGAAACGGCTAATTTTTTATTTATTTATTTATTCATAAAGCAACCATAAATAGAAATTTTAAGAATTAATGTAGTTATGGCCACATAAGACCTTTTAAAATTTTATTTGCTTTAATGTAAAACATTATTGGGATAAAATTTGTAATTAATGTAATTTTCTACAACCGTTGTTCGAAACATTTTCCCATATAATACATTTTAGAAATTATATTTTTTAGCTGCTACCTCCACACCACCTGATGGCAACTTTTGTAAAGACTTGACGCTTAGTTACGACTTAGTAAAGCTCCTATTTATGCATATTTGTTGGAGCTTCGTGGTTATGTCCAATGTCAGAAGGCTACGATATGAGTTTATATCTGTTCTTTGTAAGATATTTGAAATTTTCTCGGTTTCTAAAGATATTTATTATCATTTAACCTATTTGGAATTTTTAGAATTAATATAGTTATGGAGAAAGTCATTTGGTGGCCGCGTCAGATTTTCTTTTCTCAATTGTTGGAGCTCTGTGGATATATCCAAAATCAGAAGGCTATGGTTTGAGTTTATTTCTGTTCTTTGAAAAGTCTAAAATTTTCTCGCAGTTTCTTAAAATATTTATTATTATCTAACCTACTTGGAATTTTTAGAAATATTACAGTCATGGAGAAAGTCATGTGGTGACCACATCAGATTTTTTCCAATACGTTTTTACATTTATCAAATATTTCAAATTTTCGGAATTTACGAGAGTAAACCCACTTCCGGTTGACCGATTTACCAAAATCTAATCAGTTCTTTCGAGTTTTATAAAAATGTTAAATATAAAATTTCGCATTTACCCGATTAATAGTTTTTGAGTTAAAGAACCCACAAAAACTATCACACGCACGCACGTACGCGCACACGCGCGCACTCACGCATGCAAGCACGCACGCACGCAAGCACGCACGCACGCTCACACGATCACACACGCAGACATCACCGAGAAAATGTTCAAAACGCGTTCAGGAGACCTCAAAACACGTATTTTCGTCGAAATCTCGATGTCGTTTTTTCGCTCGAAAACAATGTTTTCCCGTACACTACGCGTGGAAAAAGTAAAAATTCCAAATACGTTAAATTATAATAAATATTTTAAGGAACTTCGAGAAAAATTTAAAATCTTACTAAGGGCAGAGATAAACTTATACTGTTCTTATATTGGATATAGCCACGAAACTCCAACAATTAAGAATATAATAAAAGAGCGTTACCGAGACTTAACTAAACGTAAGGTGATTACAGTAGTCCTCGGTAGGTGGTATGCTGGTGGCAGTTAGAAAATATAGTTTTAAATATCTCTTAAACTTTGCATTATATGGCGAAATGTTTCGAACGACGGTTGTAAAAAATTACATTAAGGCAAATATTTGAAAAATTAGAACTGTTAAGTGACAAGAGGAAACACCCATTTCCGATTGACCTAATTTAACCAAAAATTAATCATCTCTTTTCCCGCATGTAAAATAGTCACAAAATTTTGTGATGGCCTTATTATTAGTTTTTGAGTTATATTTCGAGAAAGCGATGGTTGAAGAATATCTTCAGTAGGCAAATCTTAATACAATCCGGTTCATAAAAATTTCAAAGCTGTTAATATTAATTGGAAGATATCGGTATAAGGGAGTCGAAATGTGTAATAAATACTTTCTGGGAGTATGTACAAAATTGGTATAGTTATGTCCTAATTGCGAAATAATAGAATGGAATTTACTCTTGGTTATCGCATTAAAATGTTTGTTCACCAGTAATACGCTGTCAAATTAAAGATCAAATAAGGGATTTAACGCTACTCGTCCTCCGCCGAATTTTTAATCTATCCACATATGTGCACTTCCTTCACAAAGGAGGAAATTTATCGATATTGATAAACCAAGTATTAATCCCTCCTCCCATTCCCCTCCCCCTCTCACCACATCTCTCTCCATCTCCCTCTCTACTTCCCTATATCCCTACCACCAAACCTCCCGCTTTCCAAATCTTCCGCTTTCCATCATTCTCTCTCTCTCTCTCTCTCTCTTTCCCCTCTCTCGTTCACTCTTTCTTTTCCCCACACTCTCGTCTTCCTCCGTTTTCCTAATACGGTCCAATATAATTTTATGATTACGGAAGCAACGTTCGTTGTTCTTGGCAACGAAATATTTTATTCACAAAAAACCTAAAATTGTCGTCTTCAAAATTATTTCCTATATCAAATCGAATTCTTTTGCACATACTACGGTTTAAGTTTCTAATTTCTAGGACAATTATAAGTAATTTTAAAAAGCAAACGAATGTTGTCTTACGCTAGTTTACGTGTTAATCAAATGGAGAATGGAAACTATCCTGGCATCGAACCCATCCTCTTATGTTTGACAACGGAACATTTGTCACATGTAAACTCACGCCGAGTATTATAATCCTTTCGTCGAAATCGGACTGACCTATCGCGATTTATATACGCCGTGATCTACTGCGTACATGCCGAGTTTGTGCGCCATCTTAAGGTCCTCTTTAGAAGCAACAATGCTCCAATGTTAATCTTTTGAGAATTTTCCCAATTTTCAAAATTTATTGGTGCCTTTAAACTTAAAAAATTCCCGTTATCGTAAATTTTCCTTTGTTTATAAGTCATAAACAATCGGTTTGCAAAACTACAGATTTCTAGCTCATCTGGAAGTAGGAAATAATTGTGACATAATTTGCGTTGGACAAGATACATATCTTTTATCCTATATATGTAAGAAACAATTATTTATAATGATGTGGTGCCCTTATAATGTATTATATGTTATTCGGGGCCTCCTTCTTCGGTTACTTCGACGACGACAAGGAAAACCACTCTAGGAATTACAGCAAAAATGTCGTCCAATGAGACGCAGGCTGATTGGGCCATAGTTTCCGATTCGGGGATCGTTTCATCTCAATAGAGCTTGTTACGACCCTTGGAAGGATGGAGCAGAAAAGGAAGGAATCCACTCTCCACTCCTAATTTTGCCGAACCTCCTCTCCTTGTTCTCTTCCCTTTCACTTCCCTTTCGCCTCTCTCTCTTTCCACAAAAGGGCCGAATCCTTTGACTCACCACTCTCATCGATTTAAAGTAAAGGTCCGGAGTATCTTATTTCCTAAAGTAGCGGCATCCTTTGGAATCGCCTCTTCCGATCACGACCATCTCATTCTCCATTCTCAATCCCTCATTCCTTCTATCTTTCCGTGCGATCCTTGTCCCTTGACAACAATATACACCATAAATAGAATACACGGAGATTTCAAAGGCGTTATTAATGGAAAATACGTATGAAACGGCATCGAAAGATTCAGCAATTCTCGAATTTTTACCTCCGAAACTATAACTCGTAATTATGTGGTCTCGCGATCCTTCTTGTAGTAAATCCGAATAAATTTTTAATCTGTATTTTACAGATCATATAAGTACTAGGGAGAAAAATGCACGGTTTTTAATTGTTGCTTGACGGTTTCCATTTAACAAGAAACGAGTAAAAGTTAATTAAAGTGATTATGTAAATTGGAAGTACTAATTGTCGGATTCAGTTCAAAATCAGAATTGGGTGATTAATTTTAATAAAGATCACTCATACCTAATTAAATTAAAATCCGTTCAGCGATTTAGGAGATGAAAGTTACGACGGACGGACGAGTTCCGCTTAGCTGGCAAAGAACGCCTAACAACTTGATCCTTCCAGAGTAACTTTTCATTCAATGATCCATTTTCCCCGTCTTCTTCCTAGGAGGCTGAAAGTACTATTTACGAGATTTCAATAAAAATGTACATAAAAGCAACGAGAATGAACAATAACATTCCGTTATGTGAGGGATATTTGGTGGATTATAACATAGCGATATATTTCTGTCATGGAACTACTACTTCGTAATAAAAATCCAAGAATTTTGTTTCATCTTCGTGAATTGTCGTGCCTTTCCAAGTTTCCTACATTCCGTGAGATAAAAATGTATATGTTCACGAGTTCAGTAATGATTTTGTTGAAAATTACTACTTTTGAATATTTGCAACTTTTGTTGATGCAATTGAGTCATATAAAAATATCATCTTTATCATTTTCTTACATTTTGAAGATTAAAGCTCAGATTTATCAATTTTTAGTCTGGTTGAGATTTGGGAACACAAAGAGCAACTCATTCGCTGTGATTTTAAAGGCAATATAAGGCAATATAAGCAATAAATAAATAATTTTGTGGAATGCGGGCATCATAAGTACCGTTTGGATACTCGAGTTTCATATTATATACTGATCAGATGGCCGATTAATCTGGAATGTTCGAATGGTTTTAGTGAAGTCCCACGAAGTGTAAGGCGTAAAGCGACAAAGTTAAGGGTAATGTGATACCAAGTGAGAAGGACAGTGGAAAGAGAGAATCAAGATAGGACCGAAGAAAGGGAGCAGTGAGATGGGGTGGCAGATAAGGAGGAGGGAGTGGGTTTCTTCGGAAAGGCTTCGAAGACGGAAGGAAGGGATAAAGGGGAGGAAAAAGATATACAAGGAGTGGCTATGCTCAGCTGAGAAAGGGAGGGGAGGAGAGACAGGCGGTCGAAAGAAAGACGACGGTGCTGTTTCAAAAAGGTATTTTGGAGAAAGAAAAGAAACTATTTGATTTTGCCGAATGTTCTAACCTTGACGTATTAAGCACCTTTTTACTTTCTCCTTATACGTAGTATAGGGGAAAGTATTGTTTTCAAGAAAAAAATCGATTTCGAGAATTCTACGGAAATACACGTTTTGAGGTCTCCCGAACACCTTGGAACATTTTCTCGATGATGTGTGGGTGTGGGTGTGTGTGTGGTTGTGCGTACGTGATAAGAATGTTTTGGGTGCTCTAACTAGAAAACTATTAATAATTTAAACGCGAAATTTAATATTGGACATTTTTGTTAAAGGAACAGAGTTGATTAGTTTTTGGTCAAACTCGTACAACTCGTTTACTCATGTCACGTATCCGTTTTTTAGAAATACTTGCTTTAATAATTGATAACTGTAAAAAAGTGCCGGAAAAAAGTTGTAGAAATTTAATTTTCTGGTGTTAATTCGAAACATTTTCCAATATAACGCAGTTTGAGAGATATTTTAAAAAGTATATTTTTTAGCTGCGACCACCACATCACCTACCGGCGATTAATGTCAAGACCTTACACTTAGTTACGTCTTAGTAACGCTCCTTTCTATTTTCTTTATTGTTGCAGCTTCCTGGTTTTATCCAATATCAGAAACCAACGGTATGAGTTTATTTGTTCTTTGTGGTATAAATTTTGCTCGCGGTTCCTTAAAATATTTATTATTATTTAAACTATTTGGAATTTTTAGAACTATTATAGGTATGGAGAAAGTCATATGGTGGCCACATCAGATTTTTACTTTCTCCTCATACGTAGTATAGGGGAATGTATTGTATTCATGAAATCAATCGACTTGGAGATTTCAACGGAAATACACAATTGAGGTGCCCTGAACACGTTTTGACCCTTTTCTTGATGTCCGTGTGTGTGTATGTGATAGATTTTTTGTGGGCGCTCTTACTCAAAAACTATTAATCAACTCATCGCAAAATTTTATACTTAACATTTTTATAAATGTCAGAACTGATTATTTTTTGGTAAAAATCGGTCAACCGGAAGTGGGTGTTTACTCTCGTCACTTATCCGTTATTTTGAACTTGCTTTAATATTTGATAAATGAAAACATATATCGAAATAGAATTGTAGGAAATTTAATTTTATACAACCTTTATTTGAAACAATTTTACATGCATTGTTTAAGAGATATCTCATATTTTTAGCAGCCACCACCGCGCCACCTACCGACGACTATTGTTAAAAATCTGATGTGGCCACCACATGACTTTCTCATATCTTTAATATTTGTAAAAATTTAAAATAGGTTAGGTAATAATAAATATTTTAAGAAACTGCGAGAAAATGTTTGACTTTACAAAGAACAGAAATAAACTCAAACCATAGCCTTCTAATTTTGGATATAGCCACAAAGCTCCAACAATTAAGAAAAGAATAGGGAGCGTTACTAAGACGTAACAAAGCGTCAATTGTTAACAATAGTGTTCGGTAGATGGCGTGGTGGTGACAGCTAATAATATAAGATATCTCTTAAACAATTATATATGTAAAAATGTTTCAAAAAAAGGCTATAGAAATTAAAATTTCCTACAATATTTATTCCAGTACAGTTTTACATTTATCAAATATTAAAGCAAATATGTCAAAATAACGGATAAGTGACAAGAGTAAACACCGACTTCCGGTTGACCGATTTTTACCATAAAACTAATGATTTCTTCTGACTTTAATAAAAATGTTAAATGTAGAATTCTGCGTTGATCTGATTAATAGTTTTAGAGTTATAGCACCCACAAAAGGCTATCACATACACACGCACGCACACACACACACACAGACATCATCGAGAAAATGGCCAAAACGTGTCCAGGAGACCTCAATACGTGTATTTCCGTTGAAATCTCGAAGTCGATTTTTTTCATGATTACAATACTCTCCCCTATAATACGTATGTGGAGAAAGTAAAAATTGACGCTTAGTTACGCCTTATATAGTAGCGCTCCTTTTTCTTTTCCTAATTGTTGGAGCTTTGCGGTTATATACAATATAAGAAACCTATGGTTTGAGTTTATTTCTGTTTTTTTTTTTTGTAGTCTGAAATTTCCTATTTGGAATTTTTAGAAATATTACAGGGATGGACTAACTCATGCGGTGGCCAACTCACATTTATTTAGAATTATAAACCAAGCTCCTTCTAATTCTTGCGTTTTGGCGGAACGCTTTATTAATATTTCGCTTTTTTTTACTTCGTTCGTCGCTCGAAGAAGATAATTTAGGAATATTTATATCTTTGTTGAACGCCAAAATGAGTCCCTTGGCTGTAATATACTGTCGGTGGGCGGGTCAAATTGAAGGTGAACACGTTATAGGGTCGAAGGGTGGAGAGAGAGGGAGGGAGGGAGAGAGATTGGAGTGCAGATGCATAGATAGGAGCATAAGGAGTCTGTTGATTGCCTTGGGACTGCTACCTACCCAAGAGTAATAGCCGTGAATACGCCGTTACCCTGCAGCTCAAGTTCGCTCTCTCATTTTACTACCTTGCGCTGTATCTCCTCCATCTCTCCTAACCTCTCTTTCCCTCACACCTTCCTTCCTTATCACTTTCTCTCTTTCCCTCTCTCTCCCGCCTTCTCTCTTCCAATCTCTTTCCCTCTCTATCTTACTCTCCTATCCTCTCTCTTCCAATCTCTCTCTTACTATCTCTCTCTCTCTCCCTCTCCCACCCTCTCTTTCCCTCTTTCTTCCTATATCTTTCCCTCTCTTCGTATCTCTCTATTCTTTCCCTCTCACATCCTCTCTATTTCTCTCTTTACCTTTTTTACCTCTCACTCCCTCTCTTTCCCTCTCATTCCCTATCTTTCCTTCTCTTTCCGTCTCTTTACCTCTCACTCCCTCTCTTCCTCAGTCCCTTCACCTCCATGATCACATGACCGTTCCAATCTTTTCGTCTCCCTAGCGACATACGCTCCAACCTAAACTGCCTGCTGTGAACCTCGTCCAGACTGAAAGGTATCCGTTATCTTTGCTCGAGGTTTGAGGATATTAAGCTCCTTTGCTCGCCTCGAATTTGCGCCTTCTATTGAAAGAGAATTAACTGTGGTCTGTTCTTATTATTATTGCTCTTTACATCATCCTAATGAGCAGAGAGCAGTTTTCATCGTCGATTTAAATATTTGTGTGTAATAATGGACTGGTCAGTGATCCTTTTATTTAAAATGGATTACTATTTGTTTCTTTATGTAAAACGCAAATATCTGCCAAAACTCTGTTGATAGAGTAACGCTTGGGTGCTTTCACTTCATTTTACTTTGTGTACCGATTGTCTATTAAATTGTTCTCCGAGATGTAACCATGGAAAAGGTTTAATCTTATATTCTATGCACGCAGACATATACTCGCCTTTATAAGCACCTAGAAAAAGCAGGAGAAAAATTGCGCCTCGCCCGGGAATCGAACCCGTTTCTTCCGCCGCGGAATTCCCTGGTTTTATTCCTGATCAGGGCGCAATTTATCTTCTGATTTTCAGCAACTTCTCCACACAACGTAGCCAAAAATGAAGAAATTAAAATCAACTCTGCGCTGTACATTCTAATAACTTTGAGGAAAATCGGATAAAGAAAAGACCCATTTCCCCAATTCCTTCATCTACACATCGATAAGATGTGAATGGCTAATTATAATTATTTGTTATTTTGATGACAACTTCATTTTTATCCGAAAGCGATTTAATTGCTGTCCGGAAGTAGCGCATGTGCATATAAAAATTATTTGTCAAGAGTGTTTCCAATTAAATAATATATACATAAAAGTATGCGAAAACTTGCGGATTTTTAATAAGACCGCTGCTTAGGGAACTGGAATACTGGTCGCTAAAAAGAATACTCAAGACGTGGGTGGAATTATTAAGTGTGAGACAGTCTTATTTTGAAAATCGAGTTTGTGGTTTTCTGAATGAAAAATTCTAAAAAGACTCTTTGGAACGATTCGGGATTAAATGGAAGGGAAGAGAAGGTGTGTGGATGGCTAAGGAAAGGAAGGTTTAGAGAAGTTAGAGACGGAAGGCCATCTAGTCACGACTGCGACCGATAGAATCGTTGGGAATCTCATGAGGGAGCGACTTTTGGCCGCAGCCTCTGCGTGATCAAATGTTTTCCGTGAATAGGTCACTTGAGCTGGTGAACGACCGTCTTACACGCAGGGATAAAGATAACATCAGCAGTGAATTGCGGTGTGTGATGTACAGCGAAGGAGACTAGGTGTTGAAGAGGATAGAATTTACTGATATAAAAGACCAGATATCTGTGTTTATGACGTCACATAAAATTTTCTGTCGAACTTCATTTTTTCGGAAACCTTTCTAATTTGACCAAGTTCAAATTTTGCAAATTAGAAAGGTTGTTATGGATAGAGATTTTACTTGATAAATAAAATTTGAAAAATGAACCAATTTTGTAAACAAAGATTTCTTCTGTGGTTAAAAGCAATTTGCAGTGATTTGAGTTAATTAATAATATTTTTGAACGGTTAAAAAGTTATTGGAAAAGAATCTCGATTTGAATGTTTTATTAATTGTTATCACTACCTCAATATAGAATTTTCTAAAATTTTCACTTATTTATTCGTAGAATCAACAACAAATCTCTCTATCTGTTTAAAAACCTGTCATATGACGGGCAATATACTAGTGATGTGATATTGGCAATGGTATATGAAATTCAAGGTTACTGAACTTGATTGAATGAAAAGTGAATGGGAGAAATTCATCGTACCTGCTGTCAAATGCGTCAAATCAGTGGCCATAAATATAAATTGAGTTAATGGGCAGTAGCGATTATATCATAATGACGCATCGAACACTCAGACATCACATTATATTGATTTTATGGAAACTTTCCAATCTAGGAATTAAAATTGATTTGATTTGATTTGAAGGACGTCATTTCTGAAAACACTTTTATAGTTCATCAAATGGGCGAAAACTACCTGGCGGATATTTGCAGCAGACGTCGACTCGTTGATATGAAAGGTAAGGAATAATAGCGGAAGAATCTTCAAGAGGATCTGAAAATAATGTAGGGAAATGGTATATTTTTCGTTTCCGGGATATATGAGGATAGAACATGTCAAGACACTTGGGGCTGAAGTGACGATCACCTGGCATCATAGCAAGTAATAAAAATCTGATGTGGCCTCCACATGACTTTCTCCATATCTGTAATATTTATAAAAATTCCAAATAGGTCACATAATAATAAATATTTTAAGAAACTTCGAGAAAGTTTTCGAATTTACAAAGAACAGAAATAAACTCAAATCAAAGCCCTCTGATATTGGATATAGCCACAAAGCTCCAACAATTAAGAAAAGAAAAAGAAGCGTTACTAAGACGTAACTGTCAATTGTTAACAATAGTCTTCGGTAGATGAATACAATACTTTCCCCTATACTACGTATATGGAGAAAGTAAAAAATGTGCCCATGTGGAACCCAGCTTACCTATATCGTATGGGAATATGTCACTTTTTCCTCAGAACAAAGGATCGCAAAGCATTGACTTTGTTTGAAATTTCTTGTAAACATATATGATGAACATAAAAAAGCAGCTTTTTTGGCTTGTTTAATGAAAATGTTTTCTTGAATTCATTCGACATAGTGACAAAAAATACAGTATGGCGAAAAATTATTATTATGAAGATCCAGTTTTGTAGAAAGTTTATAAATACAATTAATTTAACCGCATTAAACAAAACCGCATTGAGCAAAACCGTACTAAGCAAGAGATTACCGTGTAAGTGCACAAACTGCGGGTAATGAAGGTAAATATTTCTTGGTTTATTCATTCGATTTTGAATTATAATGAATTTTTAAATTTGGGTTCAGCATGGACCCCACTTGACCAGAATCGTTATTAAAAAAGATTTGCTCATCAAGAGTTAAATGCGGAATCACATTGATCTAATGCACAATGGGCCGTCAGTTGAGCTAAACCGAGTCTACTCGAGTATTTATCTACTTTTGTTTACGTATGACTGATATCAATATGGAGAAAGGTCGCAACATACACTCAGCCCTGGATTTACACGGGAGATACGTCCTCGAAAATCTCCGTGTAAAATTGTCGGTTAGGTTACCATTTATTTTAAAATAAAGCAAATTTTGGAAAATGGATTTATAAGTATATATTTATCAGAAATTTAAATTCGGACGTATTAATAATATAAACATAAATGAACCTTCACACTAAATAAAAAATATATTCATAAAAGAAATTTTAACTCGGAAGTAATGATAGAGTAAACATTAAGGGAAAATAACAATTATATTAAACTAAACGAAAACTTCATGCAATCTGGGAAATTCATAATTGAAGCGTAGCTTAGCAAGGAAATGCATTTAATTATAAAATCGAAAAACTAATTGAAAGAAAACTTCAATAAATTTCTCCTTAACCACTCATCTTCAGTGTCGTAAGCAAATTTACCAACAGTGATCCATTGTAAATCGAGAAATTGTCGCATTTTCTGGACCGTGTAAAACCGAAACCGTGTAAATCGAGGAATATGTGTAGTTTGGGCAGCTCATTCTATTCCCGCCTTGGGACATTCAGCCGCTTGCACCAGAAAACAATCTCTCGCGAGAGACAGCGAAGCAATCGCAACCACGTCGCAGCCATGGCAACTCCATTTCCTTAAACGCACTCAAATTGATACGACCAGAAGAGGATACGTTCTCTCCGTGAGGTACAACACACAACGTATGGCTGCCCACCAAAGCCCGACGTATCCACTAGGGCCTTATATCTCCTTCCTGTCATCCAATTTAACACTGCCTTCTGTCACCAATTCCCTCTTCCGACTAATTTATCTCCCATTCCTAATTTCCTGAAAGATTTCTTGGTATCATCGACCATTTGGCGTTTGCTCTTCGACGAAATTTGTTTTCTTAATCTACGTATCACCCTGAGATTCACCTAATTGGTGGGTGGAACCATAACCTACCTGAATATTGTCTTTTTCAGGTTGAAATTTTCTATTTTCATCTCGTATTGTCCTGGGAAAGAACGAGCCTAGATAACGCTCCGTCCTATAATCAAGCTCACGTATCTTATCGTCACGGTCTTTTCTACCTATATACGTTATTGCTACAATTATTCCTACAACCTCGTCTTTTAGACATTCCGATTTATATTTCACCAGAAGCCGCAACCTTGAGTTCAATCTACGGTCCTCCAGTGATATCCAGTTCAAATGACTCAATAATGAGGTGACGAGTTCCTTATGTTCGTACTTATGCTTTACGAATCTGGCTGCTCTGTGCTGCACTATTTCTAATTGAATTATATGTCCCTTCTCATACGGATCCCATATGCATGAGGCGTATTCCACTTGTGGTCTAACCAGTGATAAGTAACATGTTTCGCGTACTTTTTCTGTAGTGTTCTGTACTATTCTACCTATAAAAGCCAGTTTTTTGTTGGCCGCGCCTATAACTCGTCGAATGTGCATTTCCCATGAAAGATCTCTACAAATGGTTACTCTTAAATATTTTACATACTCGGCGGCTTGAATATTTATTCCATATATTTTATACACGAAACCTACTTCTATGGTCTTACCTTTCCAGAACGTGACTGCGGCACATTTAGTGTAATTAATTTCAATTTGCCATTCTTTGCACCACGCTGAAATGGCTCCTAAGTCTTCACGCAGCGACTGATGATCCTCCTGGTTTTTTATTTCTTTATATAGAACGGGATCAGAGGCAAAAAGTCTAATTTTACTAAGAACTACCGAGCAGACATCATTCACATAGATTAAGAATAGTAGAGGGCCCAATACACTTCCCTGAGGAACACCAGGCTCAACTTTATGTTATGGGATAGTATGCGTTGAGAGAAAATTTGAAAACAGGCAAATCTGCACGGGTGTCACATTTGCACGTTTAAACGCGTCTTAAATGGTGTTTATAAAGTCTCTATTAAATTTAAAACTATTGATATTTTGTCTCGTTTCATTATGAACACATTTATATGACGTACTAGCTAAGGTTACCTGGCGTTACCCGGGCTACGCCACACGCCTTCGGCGAATCACATTATATGTGCCATATAGTAACGCGGTTAAAAAATTCAATTTTTGCACATTTTTTAACGAGAAGAAGAAGGGATTATAATTTCGTCGCGACATTGCAACTGTCAGCAGGGAGAGGACGTCACTATAGTTCTTGCAGCTAGTCCGCTATAGTGCCAAGGCCACCATCCCACCACCAATCCATCAATATTTGTATAGTAGATGTTTACGTAAGGATCAAAACTACGCAGAATTGCATTTTTGTCTACTGCATTGCGTTAAAATACAACGAATAAACCAAACACATGCGAGAATTAAATAACATCTAATTTTCTTGTATTTTATGATCTCGCTGTCAAAATCAAAACAATATTCCCAGTTTTCATAAAATCTGATAAAAAATTCACGGTCGTTACTTTCGAGGCGAAATGGAAATTGGTCCCTCGCAAAGGTCTCTCGAAAAATACGCCGCCAGCAAATCTTCACTTTCATTTGCGCGCATCTCTTTTCAGTTGCGTCGTAACATTCGCGAAATTCACGGCGACAGGGCGAATGTAATACACGCGTATTAAATTTCTTCTCAGTTTTAAAAGCATGCATAATCTGAAAACAATAACTTGGAAATCTTAGCTTTTCGTCAATCAGACAAATTTTAATAAAAATAAATCTTTTAATTTTAGAAATTTTATTCATACATAGTACCTTAAAAAAACCTTACGGTCGAAAACTTACTCTTCATAATCATACCATTCTCTGTCATTCGATAAGTGTACAAAATTTTTCATGACTATTTGTCGTACTGTTAAATACTGATGTGGAAATGTAAAATGTTTTGTGGGCACATGAGGACAAATGTTTCAGAGTTGGATTTTTATAAACGAACGTGTTTTGATTATTAAGTGCGCGTCTATATTTTTGATGAACATAAAAAAGAAGCCCAAACCAGGATTAATTCAGGCTGGTTTTCCAAATTTCACGTCCCGAATTGATTACTTACATCTACAGGAAATGTTTCAGTCATTCATTAGTCATTCCAAGGAATTCTCATATCATAAATACCATTTGTAATTCATCGCCAATCAATGATAGAGGAAAATTGAGAAACAATTAAAGGAGCGTTATCAGCTTTAAAACATTAAGGCAATATTCAAAATCTCTTTCTGACATTATATTCCGCATGTATTTTTTAAAAATAAACCATTTTAATAAATGTTACTTTTTATACGCTAATATGTCTGGATCAACTGCCCATTGCTGAAGGGTAGTAGAAAAATGGAAAAGAAAATAACCCATTAGTTCACTCTACTATGCTCAAGCCGAGTTCGGTAATAATCGTCTCCATGTCAACAATCCGATCAAATGCGACATTAAACGCAAAAGCGCTATGTTTTGGTAGAATTTCAAGACAATACGATAAATTATCAAAATTATGTGATAAGAATTATAATTTAGATTCTTTTTCTCTTAGAACAGCACAAACCTCGATCCGTTATCACAATTTGAAGATATTTTAAATCATTAAAGAATACATCTCTGCACGATGGATTTGAGTCTTTCTAAGTAAAACAAAAAGGGAAAAAACGTTCCGGGAATCGAATCCGGCATTCCAGTCTTTGCCAAATAAAATATAGCCCGGATGTGGGCCCTGGCTGGCGGCACGAGCCTCATACCAAGTTACATGGAAAAGTTGATTTTGGGGGACAAAGATAAATACAGAGACAGGACCATTTCATGAGGCAATATTTCCTTTGGACACCAGGCTATAAAGCATGCAGTTGCCTAGCACGCAGTTATTTTAGTATGTCTACAAGCAGCGGAAATCCCCCAAAATTGAGCTTTCAATTTTGTTATTAGTTGCAGAGAATTTTTTGCTTCGTTGGGCTGTTTTTGCTTCGGCCTGCGAGGAAGTAACAGCCGCAGTCCGATGGACGCGGGCGTGGGAGCTAACTCATGGGTAAAGGGAAAGGAATTCCCCAAGCATCCACGACTCAGATCGCGTTAATCACGAGACATCACGGATGGAATGCTCCGCACAGTCCCTTGACGGATATCGCGTCGGTTCGTTTGAGAAAAGCAAGGGATATTTTCGCGCTCTCTGGTTCATGAAATCCCTCCCAAAAGGGAAGGTTTCCGAACTTAACACAGACTTTGGGACGAAACCTGACTATACTGTAGAGAATCAGAATATAAACGATACGCGTTTTGCCGTCAGGATTACATTTCTCGAGTTTTCGATTTTTCAATGATACACTTTTGATAACACTATAATCGATAAAACACATTTTCCTCCTCCGTAAAGACTGACTTTTCTACGAATCTTTGTTATATTGTAGAGAATCTGACGTGGCCTCCACATGACTTTCTTCATACCTTTAATTTTTCTAAAAATTACAAATAGGTTACATAATGATAAATGTTTTAAGAAACCGCGAGAGAAATTTAATGAATTTACAAAGAACAGAAATAAACTCTAACTGTAGCCTTCTGATATTCGATATAGCCACAAAGCTCCAACAGTTAAGAAAATAAGAAGCGCTACTAATTGTAAGACGAAATTAAGCGTCAATTGATGGAATAAAGCAATCCGAAGATCCTATGCAGACAGGCATAAGTTGCAAAGTCGGGAAACATTTTGAAACCATAAAAAGGTCTAATCCGCCCGAGAATCGAATCCTGGTCCGGCGAATATTCTACCACTGAACTATCGTACCAGATCAAATTTCTTGTTTCTGAACGCGGATGTTTTCTTGGTTCAGTGGTAGAATATTTACTCGGTAAGTGGAAGACCCGGGTTCGATTCCCGGTCATAGCAGGCTTTTTTCTTGTTTCAAAATTATCTCCAAGATCAATTGTTAACAATAGAAGTGGGTAGGTGGCGTGGTGGTGGCAGCTATAAATATAAGATATCTCTTAAACAATGGGAAAATCTTTCAAAAAAGCTAATGTAGAAGATTAAATTTCCTACAACTTCTATTCCAGTAGAGTTTTAGATATATCAAATATGAAAGCAAATATTTCAAAATAACGGATAAGTGACTATATTAAACACCCGCTTCCAATTGACCGATTTTTAACAAAAACTAATTGGTTCTTGTGACTTTTATAAAAATGTTAAATATATAATTTCGCGTTAACCTTATTAATAGTTTTTGAGTTAGAGCAGCCACAAAAAAGCTATAACATATACACACACAATCACACACACACACCAACACAAACCAACACACACACCACGCACACTAAAATGCACACATACGGAAAGATACACACACACCAAACAAACACACACGCACACACAGACATATCATCGAAACAATGGTCAAAACGTGTTTAGGGGACCTCAAAACGTGTATTTCTGTTGAAGTCACGAAATCGATTTTTTCAGGAAAACAATACTTCGTATATGGAGAGAGTAAAAATAAAAAAATATCTTGTTTCGCCGATTATCTGTCAGGCTTATATTTCCCAGGTTATGACATTTTAAAAGTAATTAATCTTTATATTCGTATTTAGTGACAATTTATTGCATTTTAACAATAAGAACTATCAGTTACCATGGTCATTGGATAGAGGCTATGGGAATTTTTATTTTTACCTTTAAGGAAAATGTTCACTGCTTCTCAATGTTCCACTACCCCTAAAAGTAAAATAACAATTTCCATAGTCTCGATCCCTTACCATGGGAACTGATAGTTGTTATTGTTAAAATGCAATAAAATGTCACTAAGTACAAATACATAGATTAATTATAATGCATAAAAATTCATAACCCGGGAAATATAAGCTTGACGGATAATCGGTGAACACGCGTTGATTTTTTTACTTTCTCCATACGTAGCATAGGGAAAATAAGTATCATTTTCATTAAAAAAATCGACTTCGAGATTTCAACGGAAATATACGTTTTGAGTGACGTCTCCTGAACACGTTTTGACCATTTTCTCGATGATGTCTGCGTGAGTGTATGTGGCAGCTTTTTTTGCGGGTGCTCTTACTCAAAAACTTTTAATCAGGTCAACGCGAAATTTTATATTAACATTTTCATAAAAGTCAAAAGAACTGATTAGTTTTTGATAAATTTGGTCAACCGGAAGTGTTTACTCTCATCACTAATCCGTTATTTTGATATATATTTGCTTTAATAGCTGATAAAAATAAAAATGTATCAGAATAAAAGTTGTAGAAAATTTAATTTTCTACAACCTATGTTTGAAACATTTTTCCATATAATGCATTGTTTAAGAGATATCTTATATATTTAGATACCACCACCACGCCATCTACCGAAGACTATTGTTAACAGTTTACGCGTAATTATATCTTAGTTGCGATCCTTTTTCTTTTCCTAATTGTTGGAGCTTTGTGGCAAAATCCAATATCAGAAGGCTTGGATTTGAGTTTATTTATGTTCTTTGTAAAGTCTAACATTTTCTCGCAGTTTCTTAAATTATTTATTATTATGTAACCTATTTGGAATTTTTAGAAATATTAAAGATATGGAGAAAGTCATGTGGTGGCCACAAAAGATGTCTCACCAACTTTTATATTAACTTCGCTTTTTATATATCCCCCCTTATAATGAATGGCTGTTGGTCCGTTGGTTGAAACGGTATAAAAATGTGAGGAAGTTTTTGGACGTTTTAATAAAGAAACCGAGCATGTGAAAAATTTATGAAGTGAAGCATTGGGTGAGAGGTTTTGGGAGTTACGTAGAAGAATGGAGGATTTGAGGACGGTTTGAGAAATAGAGAAAGAAGTAGATGTTTAATATAATAAAAAATAATCCCCCTTATATCACAAAAATAATAATAAAAGGCTATTTTGTCCGTGCGTTTGTTTTAAATGTATTAAAACAAAAATTAACTCGATCAAGGACGTAGATAGAAAATTGAAATTTGGCAGAAATTTATGTAATGAGCTAATCAGAATTTTTTATTTAGGGTTAACATAATAATTAAAGAAATAAATCTCCATTTTTGGAGCTATTTGAGGGGGAATATCTTGCATTTCCTCCGAATAAAATTTATAAATTTCAATTTCAGGAAACAATATTTTATATAAATAAAAAATAAAAAATGTATAATTCATATTACAGTATAAGAATGGTGAAATACTCCTTTAGCCAAACAATTAGAGGGTTACAAAACCCAAAGCATTTCGCCCACAAGGTGGGCATCGTCAGGGGTAAAACCTGTTTCAAAAGTGACTGGGAGCCAACTGCAAGGTTTGAAACGGAAAGTATTAAGAAGACGGCCGATAAACAAGTGAAGCGAGGAAAGATTTTTCGGCGTGTGTGTCGTTTAAATCTGTCAGTTTGTATAGGGTCTTGTTGAAATCTGTGTCCGTGTTCATAAGTGTATCGCGGTTTTTGTAAATGTGAAGGTTTTCTAACGAGTTTAGCGAGTTATTGGCTGAAGTTATCAATGTTAAATCGTTTACGTGTATACTATGACCTGTTTCAAAGATGTGGTTGGCAACGCTTGATTTTTCAAAACGATTATATTTAAAGTGAGCCATGTGTTCCTTGAAGCGTGTTATTAGTTTCCTTCTTGTTTGTCCTATGTACTTTTTGTCGCAGTGTGAGCATTGTATTTTATAAATACCGGACTTGTTCAAAGATTCTGTTGTGTCTTTTGTACTGCCCAGTAAATTTTTCAAAGAGTTTATTCATATTTAAGTATTAACTATATAAAAGTTGGTTATAAAAATTTATATTTATATCTTTACTTTTTCAATTATCTAAAATACAGCGAGGTTTCGTAGGCAAAATCAGTCTTTGCGAAGAAGAAAAATGTGTTTTATCCGTTATATTTCTTTCGAAAATTTAATATTTAAAAATTCGAAACTCGAGAAATATGAAATTGACAGAAAAACACGTATCGCTTATTTTTTGATTCTCTATAATAGGGACAAGTATCGTTCCAAATTAAGTGTTCACATCCGAGACCTTCCCTTGTCAGACGTAACTTGGAGCGTTAGCAGGGAGGGAAGGGATTCGGAAACACGGTAAACGCGGCGGCGCGACCATTACAGAACTCTCCAGAAGGGATTATTTCCCATGAGACCGCACTCCGGAACTTGGCTCCATCCATTAGCCCAACCCACTCTTACTCTTCGATGCCGTCGCCATAGTCGATCGCATGGACTTCCCCGAGCAAGCCTTAATCCCGTAGCATCGAAACTTTATTCATTTGCCGGTAAATTACGCCTCACAAACGCGCATTTCCATGTCATTTTTACATTCACGGCAACTTCAGTTGTCCCTCACAATCAGTCATGATCGAGCAAATCGGAAACTTATTTCCTGTTCGTCATTCGCTTCCTAAAAGTAATGTTTTTTCTTGGAGCAGTCTCTATGTGTTCGGCCGATAAATCCAACGTTGACCATGCAAAACCAAACATTCGAGCGACTGTTGGAATGCGGTATAAGAAAGATGCAGTTAACTTCGATCGCCAAATTCCGATTCATATTTTATCCTTAACATATATCCATTGCTGACTGACGATATTATTTCGGATTTACAGCAAAGGAAGCCCCGTTGCAAACACGAGGTTCGTCGTGGTGGTTTATTCAAATATACAAATTTGAGAAATAGTACTTCTACGTAGGAGATTTATATATAATTACTAAATGTCTGTCCGTCCGTCTGTTCGTCCCTCCTCTTATCTCTTGGACAGTTTGTCATAAAGAAATGCTGTGAACGCCATATTATTTCTGCCAAATAGGAGACCCTGAGAAAGCTATTTTCCTTTACGGAAGTGTCCCAGGTTCGACTTCAGAAGACGATTATATTTTCCCATATGTTTACACAGGAGTTTCGAATTTTCTAATTGCAAGGTTCCATTCCTTCATTCATTAAAATACGTAAATATGTACAGAACTTCTCGTTTTTAATTTATTCGACGTCTAAAACTATAAAATATCTCATTCTTGCGATGTTTAGATGTTACACGGAAGAAATTGCCAGAAGCACCGGTTTCTTATTGAAAATTTATTGCATTTTCCTACTCTTTCCGGGTGTTTCCAAGGCGACCCGCATGGTTGCCTCTGATTGAATGGCGTCTACTAAGCCTAAAATTGCGAGATTCGCTTCGCGCTTTTTGTGAAGAATCGAAATTATAGTTGTAGCAACTTCAAACAATCGATTGCACCGTTAGTAATTGCAGATCATTATTATTAAGTGTACTTTGTGTGGACTTTGGGCATTTTTAACAACTGACCAAAAGAAAAAAAATATTATTTCAATACTGGAACGTTACCATTTTTGGAGGGGAGAAGAAATTAAAATTGCACATATAAATTATGAAAATAAACTTGAAATTTAGCATGTCAGTTGTAAAATTTTAGAAGGAGAAATGGACAATTATTTCTTTCAAACATGCAGATTTCTGACTGACTCTTTTAAAGTTTTTGCGGCTACAACTAGTCTAACATAATAGCCTACAGGCGCGTGGCAGGAGACGCAGCATTCCCTAAAATATCTTTCTTTCAATTCAAATTTCTTAACAATTATATCAATATATGCAAAGGTTCGTTACTTAGTTTCACGAATCTTGCTGCCCTGCACTTCTTCTAGTTCTCGTTTGGATATATTACTCGATCTTCTGCCAAACCAACGATTAACGTATTTCTCGATTTTCTTTCGATACCGCGTCGGATCGCTCTTCCCATTTAAGCTAATTTCTCATTTGATGCATCTATCATTCTATTGATATTGGCGTCCTATGATAGATCGCTAGAGATGAATACTCCTAGATGCTTTACGGATTCTATCCTTCGTATTTCTATTCCGCCGATTTTATATGGGACACTCATCGATTGTTTTCGTCCTTGCAGACATTTATAACGGAGCGCGGCGTCGCGTGTGATTTCCTTATTGGTATTCCTTCCGTCATTTAAGGATCGCATTATGGTCGTCCTGAGGAGAGCAATTATCGTCTTTAGCAGTGGTGCCCTACCTTTTCACCTGGCGGGCCGCATCGGTTTTTAAAAATCTTACGGCGGGCCACATTGGTCGTTGTCTATTCTTCGGCGGGCCGGATTTGAGTTTAAATTGGAAGTTAACTAAATATTCTTTCAAAATTGTATCTGTGGAAGCAATTTTGCTCTCCGAGAGCCCTGAGTCTCGATTGGTTGCTTTGGTAATACAATCCAATTATACGAACTGATGTGCTTTTCAGTTCACGCGCTAGCCACTAGTAACTGTGGCGTTTCTGCTCTGCAGAACACCGGTTTCGGGTTCTTTATCCGCTTCGTTCGGTCGTCGGCAAGGCAGGGGAATGCCAACCAGTCACTTCTGCTCACCTGCTCTTGCCTCCTATCGGCACGGTGGAGCTTGGTCTTCTTAGACCAGTCTCCAAGACTATTCTTGGCTCTGAGAAGGGCCAAGAATTTCCTACGATGGAGAGAACCACTCCTCTCGTCGTTGAATGTGACCCGAAAGGGTCTGTTGAGACGGCTGCCTTTGTAGAAGGGAGCCTCCAACTCGTGTCCGCTCGCTCACGGTCCTCGTCGCTGTTCAGCGACTTCTTTTGGGCGAGTAACCCCGGCGGAATACAAGGCGTTGTGCTCCAAGATGGCACCGGATGCTGCTGCCCAGGTTTCCGTCGAGGCCCTCCCCTGTATCTCGGCCCAGGGTCAAATAGTAAAGGCCTCAGTAGGTAGTAGGTAGTACCCCTACTGAGGCCCAGTATTGAGAACGCCTCCACTGAAGGCCCATCCGGTGCTTCGACGGCCCGAGAAGGAATCCTGCTCCCTCCCTCTGGCCGCCCGAAGCCCGTAACTGCCGCCACCTGTGTCCCAACTACTGACACTGTCCAGGGCCAACAATCCGCCGCCGTTCCGGTCGAGTCTATGGACTCGACGGACGGAGTGCTCGGCAAGAGAAAATGGACCCTGGGGCAAGCATCTGCCCCCTCTATATCCTCTTTGGCAGACCGGTCCGCCCCCATCCTCGGTGCTGACTCTGTCGTCAGCACGGACGAGGATGGTGAGTTTACGCCCGTAACAAAACGGAGAGCTAAGAGGCAGAGGCCTTCCCGTCCTGCTGGGGGGGGGGAGGGGAGGGGAGGAAACCGCTCCGTAGGGACAAGGTCCCGCGTATCACCGATCACGGTGTACGGGATCCTCTCCCATTAGACCATCGCCGCGGAGCTCAGAAAGATATGCGGCGACGAATTCGAACTGGAGGTCCACAGAGCATCCACTAGAACCGTCGTCCACACGCCTAATCATCACCGCGCGGCGACGAAGGTATTGGAAGACACTGGGGTCCAGTACCATAACCAGCTTCTGCAGGCTAATAAAGAATGTCGGGAAAGGCTATTCCCCTGAGAAAATCGCAGCGGGTATGTCGGCTAAGGGATTCATTGTCCGTAACGTCCGGCAGATGACTGCGATGGAAGGTGAGAAGAGAGTTCCCATCGTCAGGTTCTATGCCATTCTGGAGAGGACATCCAGGGCCCCTCCAGCGTCGGCAATAAAGAAGCTCTGCAACTACTCGTTGAAAATCGAGCAGTACAGGGGGAGTAGGAAGCCGTTGACGTGCTACAACTACCAGAAGTTTGGCCACGTGTCGCACGCCTGCAGATGCGACACGCGCTGCTTTAGGTGCGCCGATCCCCATAGGAGGGACGAATTCCCTAAGTCGCTGTCTGAGCCTGCTGTATGCGCCAACTGCGAGGGCGAGCAGCCGGGTGCTGAGTCAGCTAAGGAGTCGGGCCCTCCCGCTGCTATTGTGCCGTCTCGGCCGATTCCTGGTCCCATCGTCAGACGGGAGGAGACGGCACCAAAGAAGTCCTCGGCCAACGCTCTCCGCAAGGAGAGGCGCAGGGCGGCCAAGGAGAGGAAGCAGCAGGCGAAGCCCACTGAGGCTGTAGCTGCGGAGAGTGTGGCCTCCAAAGACCTAGCAGAAACAAAGGCCAAGCCAGGACCTGAAGTACGGGTGGTCGTTCGGCCAAACGAGCCCGCCGAGGTGGCCCCGTCCAAGGGCACCAATCAATCCGCAAAAACCAGCAAGCCGCAACGCAGTGCACCAGAGTCCGTTCGGTTCAAAGAGGACCCCGACTTCTGGCGAACGGTGGCAATGATATGTGGGACGTTGAGGAAATACATCTCCTCAACGTCCGGCCAACTCCTCCTCTATCTCTTGGAATAGTTGGTCAAGGAGCGCATCCCGTCCTCCAATAATGGGGACTAGGGGGTGCAGCGTCCTGGCTCAATGGAACGCCCAAAGTGTCAAGGAGAAGACGGAAGAACTTCGGGCGTTCCTGCAAGAGAAGCACGCCATCATCGCTGCCGTAAATGAGACGTACCTTCGCCCGGCGGACGTGTGGAAGATCTCTGGCTAGGCGATTTATCGCGCAGACAGGGTCGGCCAGCCCGCCACGGGGCGGGGCGCGGCAGCTCGGCACTGCTGATCCATCGATCTGTGGAACATCGAACCGGCGCGATCCTACAGGTCATTGGAGGCTGTATACACCGGCATCCGGACCTGTACCGGATGGATCAGGGTCTCCTCGGTGTATTATCAGCCGGGGAGGGCGTGGGATCCGGATGAGGTCATGGATGTCGTCGGGAATGGCTGCCCCTCGATCGTCATTGGGGACTTGAATGCCAAGCACACCAGTTGGCATTCCAGTGTCTCCAATCCGAGGGGTGTGCGGCTGAAAAATCTTGCCGATGAAGAGGGGCTCACAGTGCTTGCGCCTACAGAACCCACCTATCTTCCATCAAGGGACGTCCTCGATTTTGCTGTCATTAGCAACGTCAGGGCGTCCCTTAGTATGCATTTCACAATCCAACCATGCTACTTCTGGGGAACTCGCCAGTACTAGCACCACCTTCGCAGCGTCTGGATGTAGCTCGTGCTGACTGGCAGCACTTCCGCAAGTTCATCGCGGAGAGGCTGCCGGTCGAACCAACACCGCCCAGGACGCGTGAGGAGGCAGACCGCATGGTCGACCTTCTCACCATCACCGTCCAGCAGGCCATGAACGCTGCGATCCCGACGGTGGTCGTAGCCGTTGGTATAAGCATTGCTTTGCCGCGTGTCGTCAAAAAGACAGATACGTTGCGCAACAGCGTGCGGCGAAGGTGGCAGCTCCGCCGTACGTTGAGCCTCAGGCTCCAGTTGGACCCCCTCAACAGGACGGGACATTTTGAGAGACGTGCGCTCGGACGCGAGGGAACTCCATCTTTCTCTGGAGGACCAGTCCATCTGGAAAACCTGTAGGAGGCTTTGCGTTGCCCAGCGGCTGTACCCCCCGATCATCCAGGGGGACTCCGTTGCGAGGATTCCGGAGAAGAAAGCCGGGATGATTGCGGAATAACTGAAGGTGGTATTCTGCCCAAGCCGGGCCACAGCAGAGTCGGACGCGGTCGAGAAGGACATCGCGCGAGAGCTCGGGACGCTTGATCGCGGGCCCTTGCTCGATGCTGCAGAGCTCACTCACTTCGAGGTGTGTGAGATCGTTGCAGTGATCCGTCACTTTGGACTGAGGATGGCTCCCGGGGATGATGCCATCCCCAACATCGTCCTTCGACAGCTTCCTGTCACATCAGTAGAATTCCTGGCCGCCGTTTACAACGGTTGCGTCGGAATTCTATATTTTCCGTCTGCCAGGAAGAGGGCAAAGATCACCTGTCTCTCGAAGATGCCGGGGATAAAGGTTGGTCCCGGAGACATCCGGTCAATCTCTCTCCTGCCGGGGTTCGGGAAGATCTTTGAGCGTCTTATCCGGAAGCCGTTTGAGGATATTCTCCGGAAGAGGAATCTTCTCCCGGATGAGCAGTTCGGCTTTCGGGAAGGGCACCTCACTACCCAGCAACTAAGTATGGTGACCCGCTTTATCACTGACGCCTTCAATAGGAACCACGCGGTCGCAGGGGCCTTTTCGACATCTCGAGGGCCTTCGACCGCGTGTGGCATCCAGCAATCCTGTTGATGTTTCCTGCGTGGATAGTGCGGCTCATTGAGTCGTACATACGAGGCAGGACGTTCAGGGTGTTCTGGCTCCAGGTCGGATCGAGACTGCGGTGAATCTGCGCCGGTGACTCGCAGGGGTCCGTCCTGTGGCCGATACTATATAACATCTTCACCCAAGACCCACCTCGGGATCTTGGGGGGAACACACCGCTTGCCCTGTACGCAGACGACGCGGCGCACCTGTCGCGGTTTTCAAAAAAGTAAGCAGCCGTAGAGACGCTGCAGTGCTCCGTCGACGAGCTGGTGAGGTGCTATCGTCGATGGCGCATTGCAGTCAACCCAGCAGCATCGAGGCACAAAGAGGTGCAACTGCTAGGCGACATCAAGATTAGGTAGTGGGATTGCTACGAGCGACTCATCACCAGCCTTGATTTGCAAGACACCCTCTTTAGGAATAAGTGTCCTCGCTTGTAGGGAGGGGTTAATGTCTCTTTGTACAAAGGGGCTAAAGAAGTGTACCTGAGCTAGTTTACAGACACAGTTCCGCATTAGAAGCATAACAGGTAATGCGACGGGGCCAACCATCAAGGGTTGGAAGTTTCATAGCATACTGTGGAAGCCTCTTGTCATTTTTCTGGTATTTTTGTAATTGATGCTCGTGTTTGTTATTCTTTGATTTTCCATGGTCAGAAAGAAATATAAATAATAATTTTTGTCTCTATAGAACAAAGAAATTTATTACTACTTATTACTTGCAAAAAATTGCTACTTTTTGTAAATGAAATACTAAGTATTTTACTTTCCTTATGTTGTTGTCTCTTTTCTTGTTCTTATCTTACCTGAACTATCTCTTCAAACATCATGCCCGAAAAAGATAAAATTTGTATATCAAGCACCTCTGAAAGTTTCTTTAGTAGCCACTACAATTTCAGAATGGCAGAAATGGACTTCACTTATTGGCGTGACAATGTGATCTCTGAACGTTCACTAAAGTAGCAAATCTTCACATTTCTTCACATAGTAATATGTATGGTTAGGTCCTTCTTCATTTTAGTCACGCTTTTCACAGTTCACTTCTCATATTGATGGTCGTGCAGGTATGCCTTACATTACCCGTACATTTAATTCTTATGTGTGTGACAGGAAAAGAGATAGAAAAGTGCAGATACGGTGTACAGCATGCAATCAATTTATATGCGAGCAGCACAGTGAGAAACTAACTATATGTAATTAGTGTAAGAATTTTAAATAGCTACAGTATACATGTATAATTGTGGAGATTATATATATTATTGTTAGTGTAAAAAATGTTACATAAAAATTTTAATAGTATTTTGTAGTTATTTTCATGCCATTATATTCAAATTTGCCTCATTTTAAGGAAATAAATTAATTATCAAAATCAACAATAAACAAATATGACGTTTAAAATTTTATGCAATAGAAAAATTTCTTAACCATTTCATTATTAATAAATTTAAAAAAATTATCCATGCTTCTTTAGTTAAGTTGCTAACTATTTAAACATATGGGGTCAAATCTGACCTCACTTGCCCGGTTACGGTACAAAATTAAGCTTGCCCTTTTAAAGGTTAAACGATAAATTCGAGCAATTGCGGACAGGGTGACAATCCAAGAGGAGGGAGAAACTTTTTTCGTTATTCTTTAAAACATTCCCGGTTCGAAGATGGAGGGTAAATGTCTATGAGAAAAAGAAAGAAACCTGGCACATAGCTAAATTGAATTATACGTGCTATCTCATGGGAAATGGAAATTATCTCCTGGAGTCGAGCACAGGTCTTTTCTGGTGAGTATCTTTCTAAGTGGCTTTTTCTGGAAGGGTCAAACATTTCTACCAAATTTCAATTTTCTGCCTAATCGGAGTGTTTATAATAGCTTTACAGTCAGTCAAAAATAGTTCTCGATTCTCCCACCCTTTTATAAAAACTCTTTAAGAGTGGCTCTGCAGTCGAGGATTACATCTGACAACCAAACAAATTATATAGAGTTATGATGATACTATTTGATCATCTTAAACCGTCACATATTCCGACATATTTGATTAGTTTTAATTATAATCGGTCATTCGGAAGATGGTGTTTACTCTTGTCACCTATCCGTATTTTTCAAATATTTGTTTTAATACTTGATGATGTAAAAATGTATCGGAATAAAAGTTGTAGGAAATTTAATTTTCTACAACATTTGTTCGAAACATTTTCCCATTTAAGGCATTGTTTAAGAGATACTTTAAAAATTATATTTTTAGCTGCCACCACCGCACCACATACCGGCGACTATTGTTAACTCTAGACGCTTAGTTACGCCTTAGTAACGCTCCCTTTTCTTTTCTTAATTGTCGGAGCTTTGGTGCTATATCCAATATCAGAAGGCTACGGTTTGAGTTTATTTCTGTTCTTTGTAAAGTCTTTAAATTTTTCTCGCAGTTCCTTAAAATATTTATAATCATTTAACCTATTTGGATTTTTTGTAAATATTACAGGTATGGAGAAAGTCATGTTTTGGCCACGTCAGATTTTTCTTCTCTTATTTCCTCCATGTCACTCTTCTCCTTTACCCTCTTTCTCACTCGCCATTACCCTATCCTCTCTCTCTCTCTCTTCCCTAATCCATCTCCTTTTCCCTTCACCTTTGCCTCTTCCCCTTCATCACCTCTTCCTAATCCCGCCCTCACCGCCATACACACCGCCCATAATTCAATCCCCTGCTTACCACATTGCGGATTCCCTTTCGCCCGACCTGTATAAATGGCCTCCCATTGTGACCTCCCGTCCCACTCGAATACTTTACTTACCCATTCTCTCACTCCGCACGCTCCCTTCCGTCTAACTACCACACCTTGCACGTGGAAAGATAAAATCTTCCTGCAAGTTATTTTCCGCATTATTTACTAACATAAAAGGCCAGGTATTTCTCTCTGTGCTTCTGTATCTCTGTGGATAACGGTTACGACGTAAGTTATGACTACATTATATAAAAAACTTTTTACGACTAATTGTGATGCTATTTTAACCAAAATTTCGAGTAGATAGAAGATTAAAATTTGGTAGGAATGTTTGATACTTATACTTAAAGCCATTTACGAAAAAATTCTCAAAAAGACCCGGGTTCGACTCCAGTAGATAATTTCTATTTCTCATAAGATAACACGTAAAAACCGATTTTTCGACTTTCAGGCTTTTTTCTCTTTTGCAAATTAAAATGCCATAGAATTCAGATACGATCTTCGGACCTGTTACCGGTTTAAAAAAAATAAATATCGTTTCTTATTCTTATCGTCACATTTCGTCTACCATTCGAAGTCCGTCAAAAAGTTTAAATCATATTTATTGAAAAATTTTAAGCTTTTTAACGATATATTGTTAAATCTTGAGATTGTATGGTCGCCTTAATCCTTATACTATATGCATAAGGAATGCGTGATTTGATTGTTTTGATACGAGAGAAAAGGATAGAGGAAGAAAGGAGAGAGATGGGGGAGAGGGAAAGAGTGAAAGAGAAGATAGAGAGATAGAGAGGGAGAGTTACAGGAGGAAGAGGGAGAGAGATTGATAGGTAATGGTCTTTATTAGGGCGATATTGAGACTAGGAAGTCTATTTTTCCAGATAAGGAGAGAGGGAGGGAGAGGCGGAGGATGGGAGAGAAGAAGACAGAAAAGGAGTAAGAATGGGAAGTACCTTAAATTTAATACTTGATCTACGCATACCTGTCATATTTGACGGGAAATTACGCTTGCTTAAAAGGAATAGTTTTATCGAAAATACATACTTTAAAATCTGTCTATTTCAGTACAACAAAACTTTTCCGCTCTATTTACATCGATTAAAAATATGACGATTTTGCCAATAGAAGAAAGATATTTCTATTTTTATCCCTTTAATTACTACGCAAGGTACTAATAAGATTTTTTTGCCTTCTTCTCAGAAAAAAATATATGCACTAAGCAGTAAGATGCTGGCAATAGAAATCAATTGAAGAAAATCACGCAGATCTCCGTTGTCTACATCTCGTTACCCTCATCATATACGTAGCCTAGGGGAATGTATTCTTTTCATGAAAAAAATCGGTTTCGAGGTTTCAACGGAAATACACGTTTTTAGGTCCCTTGAACACGATTTGACCATTTTCTCGACGTTGTCTGAGTGTGTGGGTTGTGATATAAATATAAATGCATGCGTATAAATCATAAAAGAAAATACTTAATACTTGAGCGATATCAGTTGAAACCCTGCTTTGCAGTTGGATTCAATCAATAAGATGGACTTCGTTATAGATATGTTTTCGGATTAACTTGCGAATATTTTGTCTTTCACGCTTCTATGAGAGTGATCGAGACGGCCTTAACTTATTGTGTTTGAAAATCTTCTTCTTCGTAAGTCGATATCGTACGACCTGCGAGATGTGAATTCTCGAACCGAGCGATGCTCTTGCGCAGATTTCGTTCTAAGAGCAACAAGTGGAGCTCACCATTTCTCGATGCCCCTCATGGTGCGTGTTCTTTCTCTCGAGGAAGTGAATTTCCTCCGAAATTAGATAACAATCTGTACAAGTAGAATTTCACTTAAAACAAAAACTCCGCTCTCAACAAGTTTAACAGTATGATCCAAACGAAACGTATGATGCCCACTTTCCGTTTAATCATTTATTTAATAATTGTATTGTATATTATGAGTTTCTCTTTTTGTTCCCAAATTTCATAATTTAGCTTTATAAAATGTTACAAATTTATTCGAACGGAAAACTAAATTGATCACGCGTATTTGTGTGGGAAAAACGCGTGCATGTATTAGACTATACCGAATCCGAGTCCAGCAATAGTCGTTGCTATGGCAAAACTCTCGTAATGAGTGATTAAACTGAAAAAACGCCAGTATTTACGCGAAATTCTAAGAAATACAAAATTCTACAAAAAAAAATACAATTTTCATTCCTTTTCTCAGAGAATAGTACAAAACTCGCTCCAATATTCCAATTCAAAAATATTTTAATGTGCAAAAGAAAATTACCCTGCACGATGGTTATCAGATTTCCCATGGAAATGAAATGGGAAAGATAGTTTTGGAATTGAAACCGTGACTTTCAATATTTGCAACAAAAACTATTCTCGGGAGCTCGGCCCCAGTAATAGGAGATTTCCATCAAATATCATAAAAATATGACCATTTGTTCGAAAGTTAATATGAAAGACAGAGAGATGGTCGGACAGACACAAAGACAAAACTATAAGCCTATTTCTATTCTGAGGCTAAATTAAATTAAAATTTGACTCATCGTATTACATTTTTTCACAAGATATTTTCCTTTTTTTAATAACGTCATTTATTAATATGAATGTTCTTCAATAGCCAAAAATGCGAACGTCCAAATTCAAAAGTAGATATGCCGCCTTAATCAAAGTTTTGGATTCTACATTCGTGGAAATGATATAACCCCTTATATTATTTGGATAACCCCTAAAGCAGGAGCGGGCAACTTTTTCTACATTGTTGTAGAGAATTCTTAAAAGCGCCGCATTTGAGGTTGGTCCTAGTTGCAGTTCATAGCTGATGTTATCCAGAGAATCTGAAGTGTCATATAAGTGAAAATCGATTCTAAATGATGTTTTCAGGCTTGAAACTTTGGTATTAAATTTATTATTGTCATATACATTAAACGATAAGTCTAAACTACTGTGAACTTGCTAAAGAAAGGAGTTTATAAAGGTATGGAATAGTTATGTGAGCGGTGGCTCAGCATTTAATTCCAAATGCCAATTGACAAGGTGACTAAAAATTGAATGAAGTTAATACAAAAGCACAAAAAATTCGAATGTAAACTTCAGGGCATTTGGTAAATTATGTATATGATAGAAATAAAGAAATCAGGGTGGAATCATAAGGTAGTGTAGTAATCGCGATAGAAACAAGAAGTCCAAACCAAGACTAATGCACGCTGTTCTCCCAAAGTTGAAGTCCCGAATTGATTAATTATACTGACAGGTAATGTTTCAGCATGTGTTAGTCATTCCATGAAATTCTCATACCATAAATACCATTTGTACTTCATAGTTTATCAATGACAGAGAAAAAGTGGAAAACAAATTAATAGAGCGTTATCAGTTTTAAAATATTAAAAGCAATGTCAAAATCTCTTTCTGATATTATATTTTGCATGTATTTTTTAAGTAAACCAATTTAATAAATGTTATTGTTTATACGCTAACATATACGGATCATCTGTCCATTGCTGAAAGGTAGTCGAGTAGTAATCTTCATGTAAAGTGGTCTTCAGTGCTGTACAATTTTAACCAATTTTAGCAAAACTCCCTAATACCAAATTTCATGAAAATACGTTCAGCGGTTCCCGAGTTGAAACAAAGGAACACTGTAGGTCTTCATTTAAAGTCATCGTCATTTATGTCCGATTTTAAATAAAATTGAAATCTGTCGATAAAATTTAGCAAAACTCCCAAATTTCATCAGAATAGATCCAGCGGTTTCCGAGTTTTAACATGCGGACGGACGGACGGAAACAACCTCCCCTGTATGCGTTCACTTCGTGCAAAGAACGCATAATAATGCTATGTTTTAAACATCACGTTTATTTTAAAGTACACTACAAAATACTTAATGACACAATGTTGTGGGGCTATTTGTATCGCATATTTTCTTGTAAGAAAGCACTGAAAATTAGTCTTATAAATTTTGAACTTTGAGAAGGAGAAAAAATCCTGTACTTGACCGGGAATCGAACCCGGGTCTCCCCATTTGTCGGATAGGTGCTTTAACCAACTAAGCTATCAAGCCAGTCTTATAAAAGTTATAAACTATATATATATATATATATATATATATATATATATATATATATATATATATATATATATATATATATATATATATATATATATATATATATATATATATATACCGGCCTCGGTGGTGGCAGGGTAACGTCCTCGCCTGCCAATCCGAAGGTCGCGGGCTCGAATCCCGCCTAGGTGGGTTTTTCTTCACCTAGGGCATGGATGTTTGTGATAGTCCTTGTTATTATGTTAATGAGCCCCTTGTAAAAGGCCGATTACGGCTGTTTAGGGGCCACATGGAAATAAATAAATAAACGACGCATTACATTTTCTTACCATAGTCATCCCTATTAATTATGGATTAAACAATTTTCCACACTTAAATCGTTTATGTCCAGCAGCCCCTATACACAGCTCGTGGTACCAAGTATTGCATGTTTCGTAGCTTATCCAGTGGCTTTTTGTGAGAGGTTTCAGATCAAAATTCATGATTCCGCAGAAACCACAGGGTATATCTTCATCTTCCGATGATTTGTTTGAAGATTCTTCACTTGAACTGCTTGAGTCCATTATTTATTTATTAATTTATTTTAATTTACTAAAATAGGCTCACATACAGCGTTCTCGCCAAATTACAGTAAACAGGGTAACAATAAAATATAATATGTAAAATATAATTAGATACAAACAAGCAGGACAATGAACACCAATTAATTACAAGTAATGTACAAAAAAATTATAAAACATTATTTCATCTATTTACAAAAATATTACTCAGGGCTGCTTTTAAGGAGTTATAAGAGAGAGAGAGAGAGAAAGGATCGATGTTTGGCGGTAAAGAATTTACAAGGGAGGGAAGTCGATAGAAGAGGGAGCGTTGGGCAAGAGAAATTTTAAATGAAGAAACATTAAGTAAGTGGGTAGATCTAGTAACTTTTGATGGAACTCGGAAATTGAGTAAGGTGACTAATTCAGGACTGTCAGTAATAGAGTTTAAAGTATTATAAATAAGAGAGAGAGATCGGATTTAATCAGGGTAGCTTTAAGGTGATTGAGGGAGAGGGAGGACAGTATAGCATCAGTAGAGGCATGGCGAAGAGAGGGCACACGGGTTTGTTTTCTACTCACACTCACACTTACTTTCCTTAGCGATCACTAGATCTTTTGATTCATTTCCAAGTTTTTTTAAACTTTTGTATCTTTCTCCAAATGTAACTTTCTCTTTACTCTTGTTTTCAACGCTTTCAGAAGATGACAGATGACCGGCAGAATGCTTTGCTTAAACGCAAATTGGAGGGCACTTAAAATTTAATTTTTAGAGTGTTTTTATATTTTTACTACATATTTAAATTTTATTTATACAAAAGAATTATCCCTCAAACATTCTTAAATTTACAAACCTCTAGACCTATTGGATAATATTGCGAGTGCAATGGGTTGACCGATCCAAATAGCCCTACTAAAATTGATTCAAAACTTGTGTCAACTTCAGATAAAAGGAAGTAGTCCTGTATTTATGAACATAATGGACTACTTGTACTATAGAACAGCGCAGAAGTGAGACAGAAATAAAGAACAAAGCGAGAATAATTTAACGCAAGACCTTAAATACTAAGGCAGCAAAGTTACATACCGTTAAAATCAGAGTTAGTAACCACTCACCTCGATCCCTTTAATTGCACTTTGAAGGCATACAAAGATGTAGAACTAAATAAATTCACTTCAAGAGCATAAACAACCGTATTCTACAATCTTTCACTAGCAAATGACTTCCTAAATGCGTAAGACATTATGCGCAGTAGGTCAAATGCTTATTTTGGTCCAAATAATCCCATCATCTCAGTAGGGGCTACTACCCTACCCTAACCCTAAGGTGAGCTCTGGTTGCAGGAGCCTCGTACCAAGTTTCATGAAAATCTGTTCATTGGTTAAAGGTTATATGTGGGGGATACAATACGTCCACTTCCCCCCTTCGCACCAAAAATTAAAATTCTGGCCCCGAGGTGCACATCCTCAAGGTCCCATTAGTAAGTGTAACTTGTGTGAAGTCTCAACATTTCTTTGTTTTCGAGATATTCTGTCCACACAGAATAGAGTTCTTGCTCGAGTACATAGAATCGGAAAGTTGGAGTAGGGAAGGCGTGTTTGCGGATTAGGTAGAGGGTAAAGATTGATAACGGGTAGAGGAAGATTTATGGGAGGAAAGGGTATGGCATGGCGTTTGATGACGACATCGAGAATGTTACGCGAACTCAGGGACGGATAACAGATAGGAATTTAATGTTGGGGTTTGGGAAGACCTTAGAGTGAGATGTTTCAGTGTGCCGAGGGATGTTCACTCGATTTCCCCTCCTCTTCCCCATCCCCTCGCCGCTTCATCCTAAGACTACCCGCGCTCCAAAGGCGCACAACGCCACTCCCTCCCCACACCAACTCCGCGAATGGGAAACGAAGGGAGAGGAAGCAAGTACGTTTTCAATCCTCTCGATTGATGAGCTCGGCGCCGAAAACATTTCCTCTCCCTCTGCCGAGTTTACCTCCTTTTGCACGTCTTCATTTCTACATCTACATGATGCCCTGCAAGTCACCTTTTTGGTGAGTGGCAGGGGGTGCAGTTCACCAGCATTCCCTTATTTTCCTTAATTTATCTTTTCCTATTTCGTTCTCTTATCGTCCTATGGGAAAATGATCATATATAACTCCGTCCTACAGTCGATCTCGCGAGTCTTATCCTCGCTGTCCTGCCTTCCGAGATACTTCGGGCTTCTGATAAGTCCTTCTACCTCATTCGCTTGTCCCTCCGACATAAATTTTCCAGCAGTTTAAATCTAGCCTGCAGCCTACCTTCCTCTATGTCCATTTCAGATATTCTATTAATGATGTTACGCTTTGTTTACTATCGTAAATTCCATTTACGGATATAGCTGCTCTGCGCCGAACCTTTTCTATCTCGTTAGTGAGTCCCTTTTCGTAGAGACCCCACACAGCTGAAGCATATTCGATCCGCGGTTCAACCAAGGATAAATGTCATATTTCATTTACTTTCTCGGGGCTACTTCTTGTCTCGCCTCTGCTCTTCATCCGTCTCTCTTTCTCTCGGCACGCAGTGCGTTGCGAACGCGCCTCTTAACATTGGCGGCGTAATGGGAACATTTCCTGAGAATTATTTCCAATGATTAACACAACCTTATTGTATTCGCGGCACCCTTTCAAAGATAAACTGAATTTCGCGGCATCCCAGCTTCCAACCAATGTTTTTATGTTTTCATAAAGGAATATTAATATCTTTGGACATATCCATTTGTTAGTACCACACCACGCTCAATTTATGAAAGACGCTGAAATTACCAGGCGTTGCTCGGGTTTTTAAGTCAAAACAAAAAATATTGAGAAATATTTGAGGATAAAACCGAGCAATGAAACCAGTTGAATTTTTATTGTAGCGCTTAACGGTATGCAATATTTCTTGCCTCCTGATCTTTTTCTCAAATAAATCATTTTTCCCAGCAAACTTTATCGATAAATTTGGCGACTATTTTTCATCAAATAATCATAATAAACAATAGATCACTCTTAAAATAGAGTTATTTCACTCAAATTAAATTCCATTGGGAGAAACTGCATGATATTATGTGATCATGAATCTCAAAAACATTACAAACTTGGGTAGGAGTTGCAAGCTCTAGTGATACAACCAGTGATAAAACGTTCGAAGATTCACAAACAAATTTAGATTAACCAAATTTTATCCCATGCAAAGGTTGATTTTGTGGGCATAATTTGTCATGTGGATATTTTAAAAACAAGCCTAAGAAACAAAATGAGTTCCCGGACTTTGAGATCGAATTTGGCGATAAAAAGTGTTATGGTATGACATGGAAAGTGTTATTCTAATCTAATAAGTATAATTAGCTTAACTGATCCATAAAAATGTTCAATTGACGAGAAGGCAAAGTGTAAATATAGGTATTTAAGGAATGAAGAAGTTAAAGATTATATTTTGGTTGAAATTAAAGAAATGTTATAGAAATCGTTTTATTGTATCTTCTTCGATATCTTTCACTTTATTTTGCTCTTGCACTCTCCTGTCTTAGTCATGCGTATCTTAATGGCGCTCAACAATAAATGAATTCCGTAATAAAAGAAAATAATTATTTAAGCCTTTTACATAAAATATTTCGGTTTAAAATTATCGCATTCAGCTAATTTCAGTGTTTGGATTGTTTATTCAAAATTTGGTATCTGCAGCTTTCCGGAAAGTATGGCTTTCTTTTTGTGCAAACCAATTAACTCTTCCAAATATATGATACATAAATTTAATCACATTTACCGACATATTTTGCGACTTCTAATTTAATATCAAGTATTCATAATAAACAAGCGACGGAATCACTTTTAAAATATCGTTATTTCCTTCGAATTAAGTTCCAGAGGGGAAAACTGCTCGATATTATGTGGTAAACCGCTGGACTTAATACTGTCTGTGCGCAGCTAGCGTCGCTTTTTGACAAGATGTCGCGTCATTATTCCAATCTGCTTTGAAGTAAACGCCATTTTAGCCCTTGAAGTATAAATATAAACGCGAGCGTGCAATAGTGCAATAAATCAAATACATTTTTAATAAATTAAATAGGAGTGATCTTCATTGAAATTGATCGCCCAGTCGTGATTTTGAACTGCATCAGTCAATTATAACTTCCACTTTACATAATTACTTTAATAAACTTATACTCGTATCTCGTTAAATAGTAACCGTCAATCAATAATTAAAAACCATATATTTCTCTCTTTTACTCTTATATGGTCTGTAAGGCATAGATTAAAGAATTTATTGGGATAGTGGACAACGATTACCACAAAAAAGTTCGCGATAACACATAATTACGAGTTATAGTTTCAGAGATAAAATTCCCGAGCAAAATAACGCATACTTTGTTTACGTCGGTCGTTAAGACAGACAGACAGACAAACGACTTTATTAAGGCGAAATTGAGACTATGTAGTCCCTTCTTACATTTAACCCTTTCGTCATATAAGTAATTACAATATTTACAAAATAAGAGAAATTATTTGCATACAGATTTTAACAAAATACAAATTAATTACAAGTTAATATATTTTTTAGTAGATAACAGAGCATAACCAAAGAATGTTAGTTTTGTGGGTCATAAAAAACTGTGTATCAGTTATGTTTTAACACAGAAAAATTCCCACTGCGGAAAACACCTACGAAGAGAAGAGAGGTGTAAAAAACCGCGAAAATTTCTAAAATAGTTCAGGGGAAGGAAAAGAAAAGAAAAAAATCAATAATATGAGAAACAGAGAAAAAAAACATTCATAAATACAAACATATGTACATACATTTATATCCATATAAGGGAGGGGGGGTGAGAGGGGAATAGGGATTGTAGGGTAAGATATGCCTGGGAGATATGATACAGGAAAATAAAGTAAAATAAAATTACAAATTATGCCTAATAAGCGCATTCTTGTGACAACCTGAAAGAAAAGATAGAGTGTGGTTCAATGCATGGAGAGTGAGAGGAGATGCTTGTAATACAAGCGTTTAAAAGTGCTTAGAGATAGAGAGTTTTTTATTAACGTTGGAAGGCCATTCCAGAGTTTACAAGCAGTGACGGTAAAGGATTTGTTGTAAATTTCTGTTCTATGAAGTGGAGTTAGTAGTTTACCACATCCTCTGGTATTGCAATGGTGAACTGTATTAATGGTGACAAAAGTAGATGAAAGATAACAAGGGATGTTGTTATTTAGAATTTGATACAATAGAGAGAGAAGGTGAAGGTTTCTTCGGGAATCAAGTTTTAGCCAGGAGAGTCGACGGAAGTATTCTGAGACATGGTCAGATATTTTAAGATTAAAGATGAATCTGATGCAGGCGTTATGAGGACGTTGTAGCTGGCAGGCGTCACGGGAACGGGGGTGGCAGGCGTCACGGGAATGGGGATGGCAGGCGACACGGGAACAAGGACGACGGGCGCCACGGGAACGGGGATGACAGGTGACACGGGAACGGGGATTGCAGGCGTCACAAGAACGGGGATGGCTGGCAGAGGTCGATTTGAAGAGTAGGCACTGACAGGAGAATTATTCGACAACGGACAAATGTAGCGAGAACGCTCAAACGCACGTTAATCAATGATAGCCATTCTCCTACATAGTTGTGGATTTCCCTAGTGCGGTTGAAGGAAGTTGGAGAGCATGCAGCTCTCTCAGGTTGGAGATGAATGCGCGGACGCCATTTTGCCGCAGTATGACAACTTTGCCATCGTGCGTCCACACATTACCGAAGCCAGCTAGTTTTTTTGCTTCGATGAGGGGCTTGAGTCTGGTGGTGGTGAGAGACTCGGTGATCGTAAAACCGGAGCTTTTTAGGGATTTTTTGTTTCGCCAAACATTATCCCTATCCTGGTAGCTGAGGAACCTCACAATCATGGGTCGAGGCATGGAGTAGTTCTTCTTCCCGATACGGTGGGCACGGGACATCATGAACGGACTAACACTTACTTTTAATGTGGTCTTTAAAAATTCGTCGACGATTGCCAGTCCGTTTTCTCCATCCTTCTCGCGGATCCCATGGATGAGGAGACAGTTTCGGCGGCTATATTGTTCCAGTTTATCGAGTCTCTCGTCGACGTTTAAAACACGGTCCTCAATCTGGCAGTCTTTAAATTTCACGGACGAGATCTCCTTCATAAGCTGTTCCCGGAAATTTTTAAAATCCGTTTCCAGCTTGGCGAGACTATCAATCCGTTGTGGACCGGATAATTGCTTGGCTTCGGCAAGATCAGTGCTGAAACAGTCCATCTTAGACAAAACTTCAACTAATTTGTCTGAGATGGACTTATTCTCAGCCATGAGCTGGGTGTTTTGCTCCTGAAGGGCTGCCTTGGTGGTCATGACGGGCGAAGGATGGTAATTATTGCGTGAGGGTAGGAGGAGGGAGGAAGCGCTAGCTAATGACGTCCGTCTCCTAGGAGGGACAATGACTGACTGAGGCGGTTCACTCAGGAAAAACAGCAATTAAAAACCAAACTTTCCTATCTTTTTTATTACAAAGTAGTTCCATGATTCTCTGAAATAACTAATCACTGAGGGAGACATGCTGAGAAACTTATCCGTTAAATTTTTAGTCTTTCATCTTCCCTTTCAGACGAGCGATAGTAATTTCTGTGCCAACTCGGATCGCGCAGGAAGGACTTAGACAGGATGATAAAAAACATCTTACGGATGCACGTTACGTAAGTATCGATCCCGAAATTTACCTCTTCGTACTACCTCCGTCCCCTCGAAAATTAAACTGCTCATAATCGAGCGAGAATAAAATAGTTTTTTAAAATCTGCTATCAGGTATTGAAATAGCAATAGATCTAAATTAATAAAAGACAAGGTGTGTGCGTGGACAACATTTGTCGAAAACCAAGACACTTAGAGACTTTTAACTTAGTACACTTACTAATGGGACCATGAGGATGTGCACCTCGTGGCCAGAATTTTGATTTTTTGCGGGAGAAGGGAATGTGATGCCATTTTCCATAAGATAACACGTATAAATCGATTTTCCGAGTTATAGGCTTCTTGAAAATTAAAATTAGAAGTAAAATGCCTGCGATCATAGTACCTGTAACATTTCAAAGAAAAATATTTTCCGTTTCTTATTCTAACCGTACTATTTAGCCTACGATGAAAAATCGCTCAAATTATACTTTAAGTCATATTATTTGAAAAAATTAAGCTTTTTGACGATATGTTACCTTGCCAACCGTGTCATTGTATTGTATTTTTGCCTTGATCCTTATGCTATATGCGTAAGGATTGCGTGCTTTGAGTGTTTTAATACGAGAGAGAGGAAGAAAGAAAGGAGAGAGAGAGAGAGAGAGAGAGAGAGAGAGAGAGAGGGAGAGATAGTATGAGACAAAATTAAATATTCCATAAATGAAAAATAATTTTGGGCATATAAGAATTGTATAGCGTAATTTATATTTTTGTCATACAATTTCTCTTCGTCCAAAACTATTTTTATTCTCTAGAACACCCAATTATGGGTATTATATATTGCTTACATTTTAGTGTCTATAAAAATTGGTTTACCTAATTAATTTTTATTTCTATTTGAACTTCATATTTCATTCACGCATATCCATCATATTTGACGGGCAATTACGCTAGTAAAAAATAAATTACGTTTTAGTTACTCCATGAATCAGTGCCAGTTGCTTCATTGAAGTAGGTATCTATTTCTAAACTCAACACCGGGCTCCTTGGCGCACGTAAGAGATACGATACAAACCCTGATTCTCGCGTCGAAGCGAGGGATCAGTGGTGAGCCGAGATAGGAACCTCAGAGATCGTTGGAGTTAAGGTTTGGAAAGTTTCCAGTGAGGGGAAGTCTCTCGTTCAAGTGGAAAAATGAAGGTTTGGAGTACGGGATGAGAAGATGAAGCAGGAAGAGGAATGGGACGCAAACTTTCAACCGCACACACAAAAAATCTGATGTGGCCACCACATGACTTTCTCCATACCTGTAATATTTCTAAAAATTTTAAATATTTTAAGGAACTACGAGAAAAGTTTAAAGACTTTACAAAGAACAGAAATAAACTCAAACTGTAGCCTTCTGATGTTGAATATAGCAAGGAAGCTCCAACGATTAAGAAAATGGAAATGAGCGTTACTAACAATAAGACGTAACTAAGCGTAAAGTGTTTACAAAAGCCACCAGTAGGGGGTGTGCTGGTGGCAGGTAAAAAATTACTTTAAGAAATATCTCTTAAATAGTGCATTATATGGGAAAATGTTTCGAACAAACGTTGTAGAAATTAAATTTCCTACATCTTTTATTCCAGTCCTTTTTTAAATTTGTCAAATATAAAAGCAACTATTTTAAGAAAAATCGGAAATGTGACAAGAGTAAACACCCACTTCCGGTTGACGGATGTTTACCTAATAAATAATCAAATCTTTTACCTACAATAAAAATGTTAAATGCAAAGTTTTGCGCTGATTGTTTTTGAGCACCCACAGAATTCCGGTCGCAGACAATCGAGAAAATTGTCAGAACGGGTTCAGGGCACCTTTAAACATGTATTTCCGTTGAAATGTAGAATTCAATTTTTTCATGAAAACAATACCTTCTCTATACTTCGTAAATGGAGAAAGTAAAAAACATTAATCGATTCTGATCACGCGAAGATTAAAGGGGATCTCTCTTCCTCCGAAACGCAACTTTCGTTTCCCCGCCTGCTTCTTGGCTGACTCATCTACAACGGAGATCTCGGCTCGAATCACGTGGTCTGTTCTTCGAGTAACGTAAACGCTTCCTGGAATTCGCGCTTCAGCCGAGAACTCGTACGACGATCGCATTCGAGTAAATCGCCTTCGAGCTCGAATTAATGTAAACCTAGCTTAACGCAGACATGTCAAACTCGAAGAGGCATAAGGGTCGCATTTAAGCGATGGATTTTATAAAAGGGCCGCATTTGAATTACATTCATTTAATGAGGACCGCAATTGGCAAAATAGATTTCATTTGTGCCATTAAAAACAATAATTTATAAAATGCGTTCTATTTGACCTCAATTGGAAACGTAAGTTAAGGGCTCAACTTATTCATTGTCATTTTTGTTTATGATTTAGTGTTAACTTAGTGATCAATGACACTTTTGTATTTTTAGAATAATTACTTTTAGGAAATTTTGAAGACGCCTTTGCCCATTTTCTCACTCCCATGCAGTCAAAACTCACATCCCTACATATTCTATTCTTTTGGTGTGATCAAGTCCAAAAATGTATATTTGTCTGCATGATTTAAGGCAAATATTATTATTATTACTATCCCTTCCGTATTATTTTTCACATGGTCTCCCAAAACATGGTGTATTTTGAGTCAATAAACGGAAAAAGTGAACATATATTTCACACAGCTTTTCTTTTCGGTTAGGTCGACTTTTCAGTCACCGATATTCAGTAATAATATTTGCAAAAAAATTTCTTGATTATGCAATTAATTTCAAACATAATGGATCGTTTAAAGTTCACTTTTCTCTGAATGAGAAAGTATTGTGCTTCTTTATAGTAATTCGCGATTGATATACGTTCTCCTTCGGGCAACTTGTTCCGCTTGAGGTTGCAGTATGTAGCTCGACGCTTGGGGAACTGCTGTTGAGAGACTTATGGTAGAAATTCGTTTTGGTTTGCCACTCGGTAGCACTCGATGTCAAACTATTCCAAACACGGCCGCTTTAACCCTTATCCTCTGAGGACGAAAAGTTTGGCCAAGTTATTTGAGGGATGAAAGCGTCAAACATTCTGTCAAATAGAGAACTATAGTACAGAATTGACCGAATAAAATCTACGAAAATTATGTCAATGCCTGCAAAGTTAATTTAATTTTTCATCTCTGAATTGACAATTAAGTGCTATGTATTGGTTTTGCCGTTAGGCAATCTAGTAGAAAGTGATTTTGACATCATTCCATTGGTGATATTTAATTCTCCCATTAGAGAGAGCAGAAACAGCCTTATTTAACTTCCTTTTGCACATTTTGATAAATTAAATATGATTGCAATTGAAATGGTATAGAGTGTTTGTTGTATTGAACGTGATTAAAGAAACATTCTTTGTTTATTAGGATTTATTGTTTATTTTGATTAATACCTATTAATAAAAAAACATAAAATACAATTGTTGCAAAGATCATGATAAGCAGCATTTGTCTTTTAATGTTTCAGTTCTATTTTGGGTAAAATACTAAAAGAGCCGAGAAATATTTTTATTGAGCAAATATATAATTTATATGCACATAAATGGACTGGGTTTAATTTTTTAAGTCCCGGGTTCGATTCCAGGAACGTTTTTCCCTATTTGTTATACATAGGAAATCTGAAATCCATCGTGCAGAGATGTTATCTTTTTTACTTTAAAATATCTTAAAATTGTGATATCGGAGAGAAATTTGTAATTTTCTAAGGGGAAGAGAATGTAAATTCTAATTATAATCGCAGAATTATGATAATTGTTCGTATTTTCTTGAATTTCTGCTAAAACAAAGCGTTTTAGCGTTTTAAATCGCATTATAACGGATTGTTGCCATGGAGACGATTATTACCGAACTAGGCTTGAGCATATGCGAGTGAACAAATGGGTTATTTTCTTTTCCACTGGACTACCCTTCACCAATGGACGGTTGAAACAGACATATTACTATATAAACAGTAACATTTATTAAAGTTGTTTATTTAAAAATACGTGTAAAATATTATCAGAAAGAAATTTTGACATTGTTTTTAGTATTTTAAACCTGATAATGCTCGATTAATTTGTTTTCCAATTTTTCTCTATCAATTATAAACTATGAACTACGAATGGTATTTATGGTATGAGAATTCCTTTGAATGACTAACACATAGTGAAACATTTCCTGTCAATAAAAGTAATCAACTCGGGACGTCAACTTCAGGAAACCAGCCTGCCTCAGTCTTGGTCCGGACTTCTTGTTATAAATTAGATATCATAAGGCTACAGTATAAGTTTATGGCTTTCCTTTATAAGGTATTTGAATTTTCTCGCAGTTCCTTAAAGTATTTATGATCATTTTACATATTTGAAACTTTTAGAAAATTTTCAGGCGTGCAGAAAGTCATGTTGAGGCCACATCAGGTTTTTACTTTATAAATAGTTAATTCCTGTGTAATATTGCAAATGATGTTAGAGAAACTTGGAGGGAAGCATATTTCGTGAAATTGAGTTTAGGGAGGATTGGGTGGAAGGTATTAGAGAAATGTTAGAGGAGGTTCAATTATAATATGTCGGAAAGGGTGGAATACTATATGAAGGGCAACGTGACATGGGTGGGAGGATTGGAATGATTATAAAAGGCCAGAGGAAATTGTAAGAGTGGAGTTATTGTCCTGAGAAGAAAAATAACATCGACTGGGAAACTGAGAGTCTGGAAGATATAATGGAATTTAGTAAGTGGAGTGGGCAAAATAATAGGAGAGTAAGTATTGAGAAAGAGAAAGGAAGAGAATTTATTTGTGAAGAAAGAAGGGAATTAAAGGGCTAGGAGACAAGAATAAGGAAGAAAGGAGATTGGAAGGGATAAAAAGAGGAAGGGAGGGAAAAAGATGGGCCTACAATAGTAAATGGAGGGGGAAGCGTTAATGGAGAAGGTTGGAGGTTGAATGGGAGGGAGAGGGTAATTGTGTGGAGGAGAGGAGAGGGAATGAGAGAATGCGGGAATGAGAGGAGCGAGAATGAGAGAACGCGGGAATTTGAAGAATTCTATGAGTGAGAAGTTTTTGGAAGGATCGGGTTCCTTAAAGGCGAGGGTGGATTTCGTTGTGCGATGAATACGGAAATAGACTATTATTGGGAATGAAGGGTTAAAGAAAGAAGGTATGATGTGGTGAAGAGAATCTTAATTAGGGTATCGGTTGCAATGTTCTTGCAAGGCATCCATGGCTTTTGCTGTTCAAGAGTCTTTAAAAATCTGATGTGGCCACTACACGACTCTCTCCATACCTGTAATATTTCTATAAATTCCAAATTGGTTAAATGATCATGAATATTTTAAGAAACTGCAATAAAACTTAAAAGTCTTTACAAAGAACAGAAATAAACTCAAAGCGTAGCCATCTGTTAGTAAATATAGCCACGAAGCTTCAACAATTAATAAAATAAAAGGAGCGTTTCTAAGACGTAACTAAGCTTACATCTACATCTACATTATACCCTGCAAGTCACCTTTTTGGTGGATGGCAGGGGGTGCAGTGCACCAAGGGTCCATAGTTTTCCTACGATATCTTTTTCTATTATGGTCTCTTATCGTCCTAGGGAAAAACGATCCTCTATATCGCTCCGTTCTACAGTCGATCTCGCGAATCTTATCCTCACTGTCCTGCCTTCCGAGATACGTCGGGCTTCTGATAAGTCCTACTACCTCATTCGCTAGTCCCTCCGACATAAATTTTTCCAGTAGTTTAATTCTAGCCTGCAGCCTACGTTCCTCTAACGATGTCCATTTCAGATTTTCTATTAATGATGTTACGCTTTGTTTACTATCGTAATTCCTCTTTACAAATCTAGCTGCCCTGCGCTGAACCTTTTCTATCTCGTTAGTGAGTCCCTTTTCGTAAGGATCCCACACAGCTGAAGCATATTCGACCTGCGGTCGAACCAAGGATAAATAACATAATTCTTTCACTTTTTAGGAGCTATTTCGAACTATTCTCCCTATAAAGGACAGCTTTTTGTTAGCGGCACCTATCAATCGGCGAATGTGAGTGTCCCACGAGAGAGCTTAAAGACTTAATAATAGTCGCGAGTTAGAGGTGTACTGGGGGCAGCAAAAAACTTATTTTTTTAAATATCTCTTAAAGAATGTATTACGTGGGAAAATATTTAGAACAAACGTTGTGGAATATTAAATTTCCTATATCGTTTATTCCAGTAAGTTTTCGCATTCATCAAATATTAAAGCAAATATTTAAAAAACACGAGATAAGAATGAACATCCACTATCGGTCAACCGATTTAACTATCATCAAACCAATTCTTGACTCTCGATGACAATTGCTAAATATGAAATCTTATGCTGATCGGATTATTAGTTTTAGAGTTCGAGTGCCCACAAAATTTCGGTCACACACACAAGCACGCGCACGCACACACACACGCACAGATAACACGTATTTTCCTTTAAATATCCCATTCGATTTTCTTTCATGAAAACTTCTTTCTTTATACTTCGTATATGGAGAAAGTTAAAATCACTTAACAATTTATGCGTACACACAGACGCTGACACAGACACACCCACAGACATAATCGAGAAAATAGTCAAAACGTGTTCAGGGAAGCATAAAACATGCATTTCCGTTGAAATTTCAAATTAGATTCTTTTCTTATAACTGTACTGGAGAGTAGCCAATTATGGAATACCAATTTCCTTTTGTGTTATATTTTTATTTATTACAATGAAAATACTTATGAATACTTGGGTATACTTCAAATCTTTCACTCCTATCGTTGCAATTTTTAAAAATGGCAAACAAAGTCACTAGAATAAATAAGAAAATGGTAAATAAAAAAATGCATTTTTGAATGTGAACAAAAATGGGTTCCTATTATGGCATATCCTTAACATGTATTTGCAATTAATTATTTACTTGCAAAATTCGCAAGCGTATATGTCCCTCTCGGTCCCACTGCATGCCTCATCGCACCACCCTTGACAAACAATGCATTGCATCCACTTTTCACCTTTTACGTCTTCCGAAAACGTTTTGCTGCAAAATATGCACTGCATTTTCGTAGCTTGGTGGTAGCGGATCCTCCAAGTCAAAATCTTCCGAAGACACGTCATTCCTCCCACTCATTCCCGATTCGGATTTTTCTTCTTCATCTTCTTGTGTTTTTTTCTTAGATTTTGGTTTCAAGCCGCTGCAAGATGCTTGGGAATCATTGACAAGATATTTTTTTACTGGTCCTGTGCCGTTGCCTCTGATTGTCTTCGGCTGAGACCTCTTGGAAGCTGGCCTCTCTTCCAACTACGCTTTATAGAGTGATGCCATTATCAAAGTAGCCTTTCCAGGCGCCCTTCCTCGTTATTGCCCTTTTTTCCTCGCAATAGAAGGAACGGGAGAAATTTCTTCAGGGCTCACAAATGCATTAGCGGTACATGGAGCAATATCTTCTGATGCCTCGCATTGGACCTCAGCCGCTATGAAATCGCTCTCCTCGAATACGTTTCTGTTGGGAGGGAAGATTCCTGTAACTTCAAACCCCTTCACAGCAATCGCACCAGTGTGTACTTTAAGATAGGTTCTCCCGAAAAGTTCTGCAATAATAATATGGGAAGAGAGCGATGGAATTTTATAATGAAAGGAAGATAAGAGTGATCTTAAAGAGGCAATAGTAATTTAAAGGGAGCGGAATGGAATCTTAGTATTGTACCATAGTATTGAGAGAAACATTCAATTCTACATCTACATGTTACCCTGCAATTCACCAATCTGGTGGGTGGCAGAGAGTGCACTGCACCGAGACCTACCTTACAGTTTTTACTCGCAGTTTTGTCTTTCCTGTTATGGTCTCTTAATGTTCTCGGAAAGAATGAGCCTCTGTAACGCTCCGTCCTACAGTCGATCTCACGTATCTTATCGCCATGATCGTTTCTGCCTATGTTCGTTGGAGCCTCAATTTTTCCCAATACATCCTCTACTAGATATTCTGATCTATATTTCTCTAGGAGCCTTAACCTGGAACTCTTTCTACGGTCTTCTGGAGATCTCCGATCTAAGTCCTTCAATAATGTTCCGACGCTTCCCATATGTTCGTACTTTTGTATAACGAATCTGGCTGCTCTCCGCTGTACTCCGGTTAAAACCATAATTATTCTAGCAAACCGAGAGTTAAATTTGTTTATAATAAACATATTTCTGAAGTAACTTTGTGCTTTAAATGTAATTACGTTTAAGCAATGTAAATCTCCAGTCTGCAGCACTGTTTTTACTGTCGCGTTTATCCAATATAATACTTAATAGCCAACTTTGAATTTTTAATGCTAATTATTTTTCTTCAATATGATTCATACGAACTTAAAATTTAAATAAAAAAGGATTTAACATCATTTAAAAAGTTGAATGTTTTTAAATTAACTGCGGGACTAAATATTTCATACGTTAGTGTCGAAACTTGAGTCTAACAAGTAAGTCTTTTCTGCTTTAACAAAGCGACTTTCTTAGAAATTAATTCTCTACCATCTTCCCTATCTACAAACTCTCGTCTGGCGATGATTCAGCCGTATTCCAAGAAAATTGCTCTCGTTTCTCCATTCCTATTGTTTACCTTTCAATCTACGATTATTCCCTTCCCTTACCCTGATAATTTTATAAGTCGAATAGGGTTAATGAGATGTCAATGGCATCTATAATTTCAGAATCATGCTGAAAATAAAAAATACGAGTGTCTCAGAGCGTTGGGCGATTTTTGGTGTCAGATCATTCGGTGCTGTCATTATACGAGGCGAATAAATCTGCAAACGTAAAAAGCCTGACTGATTGTTAGACAATTGCTTGAGTGAGAGAGAAGCGAATGTTTTCTTAAAACGTTTATTGCCTATGAACCGTGTTTGTGTATCTTAAAGTGGCAACATGGCCAGGAGCACTTGTTTTGGAATAATGAGGCCTGAAATACTAATTCATGAGAAAATAATTCTCAACTTTTATATATAATTACTCAATGTCTTTCTCTCCGTCTCTTCTTTTACCGCTTGAACAGTTTGCCATAGAGAAATTTTGTAAACGCCATGTTGTTTCTGCCAACTAGGAGACCTCGGAAAACTATTTTCGTTTACATAAGTTTTCCGGGTTCGATTCCAGAAGACAATTATACTATCCCATATGTTTACACAGGAGTTTCAATTTATCAATTTGTGAGGTTTATTTCCTTCTTTCATTAAAATAAGTAAATATGGACCGAATTTCTCCTTTTTGCTTTATTCGACGGATAATACTATATAGTACATGGGTGGCTAACAGGTCGATCGCGGAGACATTTTCGGTCGATCGCGGCAGTGTTCGCAATTTCCGTAATTTCGTAATTTGTTGAGTGAAATAATAAATTTTCTTCGACAAGGAAACGATGAATACAAGAATCTTTGTGATGAAAGCTGGCTCTGTGATATAGCGTTTCTAACAGATTTTACAGGAAAATTGAGCGTTTTGACATTTGAACTGCAAGGAAAAAATAAGACCATAAGTGAGATGATTAGTAGTATTAACGCTTATAAAAAATCAATTTCCAAAGTTGATCAGCGATCTCCAAAAACAAAACTTTGATCACTTACCAAATATGAAAGACCATTTGCAAAAATATCCTAGTTGTATTTTAACATCTGAAAAATACATAGTAGAAATTGAAAGTGTTATTTAGGACTTGGATGTCAGATTCAACGATTTAAAAAATCGAAGATGTAGTTCAGTATCTTTCTCTTCTATTTAAAGCTGATTTAAATACAAAGCATATTGCGAAAAAAATGCAGACATTTTCCACATGGAAAAAACTATACTTGAAAACGAAATTATAACACTGCAATCCGATCTATTCTTAAGAACTAGGAAGTCAGTAGGCTTTTGGAAGTATGTTAGTCGGGAAAAATATTCAAACATTAGAAAATATAGTGAATATATCCATTCTTGTTTTGGATCCACATACTTATGTGAATGGGCGTTTTCGTATTTAAAGCTAACGAAGACGAAGCACCGTTCCTTGCTTACCGATTCCCATACTGAAGATGCCTTAAGATTGTCCTTGTCGAGGTACACGCCCCACTATGAAAGCTTAGTAGAAGATATGAAGACAAACTTCGTTAATTGAACAGTTATCTCCATTTTTTGTATATTTATATTTCAAAGTGTTTAATGTCAAAATAAAAACTTACCCTTTTCTGCAATATCCATGGCAGTTAGTATGCGCACTTAGGCTCCTGAAAGCTATTTATAGGTAATGTTTAAGTTGTCACCACATCTAAAAGTTTTAACGAAATTACATACAAGGTAACATTTTGTAATCCGGGACCATTCTAGTTTCATTTATAATCAGTTATGTCAAGTTCACGTGACTTCATTTTTTTTACTTATGTCCAGCTAGAATGGCAATTTGTCCCACTGTGCGACATCTTTTTCTAATTTTACGTTTAGAAACTGTGACTTCCTAAATAACACTTTAATTTCTCTCAGCAACAATATATACTTATATTGATAGTCCTTATTCACTTCATGCTCCATTTCGCTTTCACTGAAACTTTGGTTGGAATCTACCATACTTGTACGAATGGTTCCACTCCAAACAACGAGATTAACATGGTTACGAGGATGAATACGGATACCGGAAAATGCTGACAGTTTCGACTGAAGAGATTTATCTGGCCTAGTCTGGTCCAGATCCTCGAATTGAAACTTTGTATAAGATTATTTTTATTCGTGATAAATGTTACAATGTGAACTCTCAGGAATGACGAGGCTGAATTTCCTACGAGTAGTTGATCGCCTTTACCTTCCTGAGGGCCAGCAATTGCTATGTTTACGTAAGCAACCATTTGAAAAAGCTCTTTTATTCGTGCCACGCCCAAGAAATTGATTTTGCTCGTAGCAGTTGCTTGGCAGCCGCTGCTTTTGCTTGAAGTAATTGCTTCTAAGCTCTTGATTACTTTTTATTCATAAGGCTAATTGTCTTCGGACATAACGGCTCCGGACAAAACGTCCTCGGACATAACGGTCGCCGACAAAACGGCCCCGGACATAATGTCTCCAAACGGAAACTAGGACAAAATGTCGCCAAGCAACAGAGTAAGTATTAATTAATCCCTCTCCAATGTTGGTATGCTGTTCAGAATCAGTCAGATTATTAATTATAGCGCCTTGAACAAGTTTTTGGTATTTATTTCGTTCTAAAAAGGTTAGTTGGCAACATTATCCTCCATATAGACGTTTTTATATATAACATGTTTTTAATAAACATGGCGACTAGGTAGAATGTTTAAATTTGGCAGGAATACTTCAATCGCGCATTTAAGTCAATGGCGATTAAGAAGACCCGAAAGAAGACCCGGGTTCGAGTCCAGGATATAATTCTGTTTCCCGTAAAGAGAGACCATCGATTTCGGACTGGGACTGTTTTAAAAATTATGCGTTAGAGAGCAATAAATGATGGGGGTAAAAAGCATTTGTTTTTGCTTTTTAGTGCTTCCGTCAGCGCTGAAAAGCACTGTTATCTTCGTGAAGTCCGTCCGTCCGTAAGCATTTATCAGAGAGGAATTGGCAGAAGCGATTTCAAGAAAATTTGGTACACAATACTCCCATAAATTAATTACCAAAATGACATATTTGGACTCAGCAGGGGTGCCACAATTGCCAAGTTAAACTATTCGGTAATAATGAATTTGGGAGGAATAGTCGGAACCGAGTTCAACGAAATTTTGTATAAAGAAAATTTTCTTTTAAGTAGCAAGCAATTTTTATTTTTTATTATTTTTATTGATATATCACTTTTGCCCTCCCTAAGGACTGCATAACCTTACAGAGGTGGGAGGGTTTGTGTACTCTTACGAACCAAAGAGCTATGCCGGCGGGAGATAATTCTCCTGGTAGGACCATCCAAGCCGGAAAGGTCTGAGGGAAAGTGTCAGACTAAGAAGCAGTCTTGAAGGTTTTACATCCCCCTGTGCAAGGGCAGCAGCTTGCACAGTACCTCTGTAGGTGGTGATCATGTGGATCTAAACAGCTACAGATGGGTAATCACTCTGTGAAACTGCGATGAGGAAAGCAAGGGGAAACTACCTCATTATATTTCCCATGATAGGCTGAAAAACTGAAAATACCTCTATGGATCTTTCTGGGGTAAAATATTCCGGAGGTAAAATAGTCCCCCAATCGGATCTCCGGGTGGGGACTACCCCAGGGGATGCACAGAGGAAATGGAACATTAATAAGAAAGCAAGTAGTGAGAAATTAAGAATAGGCACATGGAATGTTAGGACTATGAATTCAGGGGGTAAACTAGAGAACTTAAAAAGGGAAATGAGAAGGAATAATGTAGGTATAGTAGGTCTTAATGAAGTTCGGTGGAAAGGAGAAGGCGAGATAAATTCAGACGAATTTAAGATTATTTATTCGGGAGGAGAGAAAAAAGAAAGGGGAGTGGGAATTATAATGAGAAAAGAGATAGCTGAAAGAATTAGCAAGGTAGTGACAGTTAATGATAGATTAATAGCCGTAAAACTTCAGATGGAGCCAGTGGAAATGCTTATAATTCAAGTGTATATGCCAACAACTAATGCTGGAGACGACGAAGTGGATGAAATCTATGATCAGATTATAGAGATATTAGAGGAGGAGGGAAAGGAAGGATCACCACCATAGTAATGGGAGATTGGAACAGTGTAGTCGGAGAGGGACAGGAAGATAACATAGTAGGAAAATATGGACTAGGGAAGAGAAATAAAAGAGGGGATAAACTTGTGGAATTCTGCCATAGAAATAGATTGATTGTAACTAATACATGGTTTAAGCATCACCAGCGGAGACTTTACACATGGAGAAGCCCAGGAGATCAGAGACGATACCAGATAGATTATATACTAGTCAATGAAAGATTTAGAAATAGCATTAAAAAGGTGAAAACACTACCAGGGGCAGATATCGATTCTGACCACAACCTTTTGGTGGCAAATACACAATGTAGACTAAAGAGCGTTAAGAGAAACATAAGAGTTAGCAAGAAATGGAACTTAGAGGAACTCCTTAAAAACAAGGAGGCTATCATGACTGAGCTGGAGGAAAGGTTGGGGGATAGATCTGAAGAAAATAGGAAGAATGCAGATGAGGAGTGGATATACATCCATAGCAACATTAAAGATGTAATGGAAAAGAAGGTAGGAAAGATAATGGGTGAAAGAAACAAAAAACCCTGGATCACAGCAGCCATGCTGCAAAAAAAGGAAGAGCGGAGAAAGTGGAAGAACATAAACACTGAGGAAGGCCAAAGAAAGTACAAGGAGTTAAAAAATGCTTTAAGAAGGGAAACAGATAAAGCCAGAGAACAGTGGATAAATGAGTAATGCGAGGAGATTGTCGAATGTGAAATTATCTGTAGAACAGACCTCATGTATAGCAAAGCAATGGAACTATTCGAGAAAAAGGCAAGAAAGATAGGGCGTAAAGGAATCATGAACAAAAGTGGTAAAATAGTATCGGAGCCAGACAATGTAAAGAATGTCTTAAAAGAATACATTGAGGTTCTGTATGACAAAGAAGGAAAGCCAAGAAATATTGAATTAAATGAAAAAGAGGATGTGGAAAAAGATCAGCTAGGACCAAGTACTCTCGAGTCTGAAGTTAAAAGAGCAATTGATGACATGAAAAGAAGGAAGGCTGTTGGGAGTGATGATATACCCGTGGAAGTTCTTAAGGTTTTGGCGTCTAAAGCAGTTAAGCAACTAACAAAATTTTTTAACCAAGTATATGATACTGGCATATGGCCTGAAGATTTTTTAGATGTTGTTATGGTACCGCTGGAGAAAAAGAACAATGCAAAAAGTTGTAAGTATTACAGAACTATTAGTTTAATTTCTCATACAGCTAAAGTTCTAACCAGAATAATAACCGAAAGAATTGAATGTAAAATAGAAAAGGAGCTGCAAGATAATCAGTTTGGTTTCAGAAGAGGAAGAGGGACTAGAGATGCTATGGGATGTATGAGGATGATGATAGAAAGAGCGCTAGAAGTCAATAAAGATGTGTATTTTTGTTTTGTAGATTGGGAGAAAGCTTTTGACCGAGTGAAATGGGATAAAATGCTGGGTATTTTAAACAAAATTAGAATAGATTGTAAAGATAAAAGACTGCTTAAAAACCTTTACTTTGATCAAAAGATTAGAGTCAGGGTTGAAGGAGAAGAAACAGAAAGTATGTACTTCAATAGGGAGGGGAGTGAGGCAGGGATATCCTATTTCACCAGAGATATTTAATATTTATGCAGAAACAATAACAGAAGAAGCGTTGAGGGAAGAGAAAGGATTTAAGATAGGAGGTGAAAGTATTACCACCATTAAATACGCAGATGATCAGGGCTTAATAGCAGAAGGAGAGAAAGAGCTTAAGAGGATGACAGACAGACTAGCGGAGGTTGGCCAACAATATGGAATGAAGATCAATACAGAAAAAACGAAAGTCATGGTGGTTTCAAAGGAATATAAAGAATTAAATATAATGGTAAATGTCCAAAAATTGGCACAAGTAAGTAGTTTCAAATATCTCGGCAGTATTTTAGCGCAGGATGGAAGTAGTACACAGGACATCAGAAGTAGGATTGCAATGGTAAAAGCAGCATTTAACGAGAAGAAGGAGCTTCTCACAAGCAAAAATGATATTTAGAAACAAGGAAGAAATTAGCAAAATGCTACATATGGAGCATAGCTCTTTATGGTGCAGAGACGTGGACGGTAAGGAGAAAGGAGGAAAAATATTTAGAAAGTTTTGAGATGTGGGTATGGAGAAGAATGATGAAAGTGAAATGGACAGAGAGGAAGAGAAACGAAGAAGTATTAGAAATGGTGGGAGAAGAAAGGACGCTAATAAAAACAATCAGGAAAAGAAAAGCAAATTGGACAGGGCACATATTGAGAAGACAGTGTTTACAAAGGACGATCTTAGAAGGAAAAATTAGTGGAAGAAGAGGAAGAGGGAGAAAAAGAATAGGAATATTAGATAATATAAAGCAGGGATATAATACTTATAGAGGTATAAAAGAGGCTTCTAGGGAGAGGGAGAAATGGAGGCAGCGATTCAGTTAAAACCTGTCTTCGGACGGAAGCATGATGATGATGATCACTTTTCATATAATATTACAATTAAAACTAATCAAATAAATTCTGAAATTTACATACTTTCGCTGTTGAGTACCCCAAGTTTATCAAACGTTCCCAATTCCTTAATTACGCAATCGATGTTTACATTAACACGGCGTGGATTTTCCTTGCATTGATCTTTACGTGACTATCTCCCGTTGAATAGGACAACAATTAAGATATTTAGCTTTGTTGCCTCCTGGAAAATGTTAATAAAATTTACGCTTAAAGTATAATTTCGAGCGATTTAACATGTAATTCGACAAAACATGAACAGAATTAAAATATTCAATCTTTTTTGCGTAAAATAAGTCATTTTTCGTGATCTTAAGTTAATATTTAGGTCTATTTATATACACATCAATGAAGGGTTGCATAGCATTTTGGAGCTTCTCCACGCCATTTCCTATGCATTCTTATGGAAATATGTAGTATTTTGTTGACCTCATGGGGTATAAGAGATGCCACGATCGGCAAACATAGACCAAGTTCTTCCTTGGTCCATAAGATGGCCCATGAAACTTTTGATTTCGATAGCTTCATCGGTGTAAAAACGTATAAAGAACATATATACACACACATATATATATATACACACATGAGCACACACATACACACACACAAACACACACTAAAATATTTATAAGATAATGTTACATTATACAAAACCATAATTTAATATTTGGGCAGGGTCAATATAACAGAGGTACCACACACAAATTAAACGCTTTCTGTAATTATGGATTTGTAAGGATTTGGCTGAATGAATTTCAGAAAATGAAATCACGATGGATAAAGTGGAGCTAAGGAGCAGGACTACCACAATAAAAAGAAAAATAATATTTCTTTTGCACGTATTTCTAGAGAAATGACTGCAAGGATAATTCAATATTGTATACCTATATAATCTTCATATAAATAAATAAACAAAATAGCATATTTCAACCGAGTCGACTAAACAGGGTTACCACAATATCAAGGCTGGAATTTTTCTGTAACTATGAATTTCGAGGGTATTGGTTGAACCGATTTCAAAAATTAATTTGGTTTGTAGAGCGAGTATAGAATTGCAAAACGAAATGAACGTGTAAACCAATCTAAAAATCAGTGCTACCACAATACAAAGAAAATTTTTTTTCATTGTACATGTATTTTAATCAATGTGGCAAACTCATTCAGCCATAAAAAAATAACAATAATCCAGATGTATTTCACCCACTAAGTGGGCATCTTACGGGGGAACTGTGTTTATTTAAAGGAACATTGCAAAGTCTTTGTACTAGATGATGAATAAAATATTCGAAAAAGAACTAACACATATAAAAGAAATAGCCACAAACCTTGAATATAGCTGCAGTTTAATTAATAAACTAGTTTGAAAACACAAACTCAAAAAAAACATTGGCCATTGGCTACCTACCACTTTTAAAATCGAAAACATAAAAGAGAACAAGTATGTAAAATTACCAAATTTTCCACTTCTAAACAAAGGTTTGGATAATATTTTCAAACAAAAGAAATGTTCAACTGTTTACACAAACCCACACAACTTAAACCATTTATTAGGCAGTACAAAAGACAAGACAAGAGTTAAACAAATCTGGGATCTTTAAAATACAATATACGCATTGCGACAAACAATATATAGACCAAACAAATAGGAAAATAATTAATTGGTTTAAGGAGCATCTAGCACATTACAAATATAATCGTTTCGAAAAATCGATCGTAGTCGAGACAGGTCACGGTATCAACTTGAATGACATTAAATTAATTATTTCGTCAAAAAACTCACTTAATGCTTTGGAAAATTTACATATTTACAAAAACCTTCAAACAATTATGAATACAGACATTGAATTCAACATAACCTTATATAAACTAACAGATAAATATGACATCGACGCTTAAAATGTTTTCGTATTTCATTTGTTTTTCGTCCCCTCAACACCCAAATCCTTATTGTTCTCACAGTTGACTTCCAGTCACTGTCGTTGTAAGTTCCCCTGAAGATGCCCACTTAGTGGGTGAAATGCATTGGGACTAGTGTTAATTCTTTTATGGCTGAAGGAGTTTGTCACATCGATTAGAATTGAGCCATAAGTCAACACAGCCACCAACCTTCATACATGTATTTGCATAGAACTTTCTGCACCGATATTTAGATGAAAAGCACTTCTGTACCACGGAATACCGGTGTACATCGCTACTTATTAGTGCTTTTCGTCATTACTTAAAAACAACACTATTATCTTCGTGATGTCCGTCTGTCCGTCCGTACGCATATATCAGGGAAGAATTGGCTCAATCGATTTCAGCCAAATTTTGTACACACAATACTCTCATAAATAATTGCCAAAATTATATACGTGGACCGGATTGACTAAGCAGGGGTGCCACAATTTTAAAGTTGAAGTTTTCGGTAATAATGAATTTGGAAGGAATTGGCTGAACCGAGTTCAACGAAAATTTTTATGAAGGTGTGCAACACAAAAAACAACTTCCAGATTTTTTGTTTATATATAGAAATACCAGTAATAAAAAAATATTTTTACAAGTATTTGAGTTGAACTTTCCGCATCTATTTAAACCAAATTTAATATTTACAATGTGCACACATATACAAAACCATAATAACATATTTGGACCGGATCAACCAAACAGGGGTGCCACAATTACAAATTAAACCCTTTTAGTAATTATGGATTTTGATGGAATTGGCTGAACGGATTTAAACTAAATTTTGTATATAAGATTTGTAAGACATACCATGATGAAATCAACACGTTTAAAGCGTAGCTAAACCGCAGCGCTACCATAGTAAAGAGGCCGTATTACACGCCTTTACTCGGTAATACATCATGGACGCATTGCACTTCCACGCTTTACCTCACACTCGACGCCAACAGAGGCGCCTCTGCAGGCGAGAGCGAGAAGCTAGTTTCCTGAATCGTAGCCAATGCCAATATCTTCACGATGAAAGACGGAGAGTTATCGTTACTAGCTTTGAGTGCGATTTATATTGTAAAGAAAAGGGCACTCTCTGGCGGAAGAAAAAGTAAGCGGATGAAAGACTCTTCTGTAGAGACGGAGATTTTCACATGTGAATTTGTTAACCGAATTGGTTACAAAAACAGGAATGGGATATGAAGCCATTTCTCCGCACGAGATACTGACAGCGACATTAAGATACTTGGCCACAGGAAGGAGCTACTCGGATTTGAAATATGTAGCAGCAATTTCACAACCGTCTTTAAGTAGCATAATTCCAGAAACATGTCAAGCTATCTACGATGTTTTAAACAAGTAGGATTTACACGATATTTGATTAAAATCCATGCGGACAATATACCAATTCCGTCCAAATTCTAAATTATCAAAAAGATTAACTTTGCAATTGTGGCAATCCTACATAGTCGATTTGGTCCAACTATGTCATTTTATTCATTAATTTATATGAGTATTTTATGTACCAAATTTGGTCGAAATCTGTCCTGTCAATTCTTCCCTGATATATGCGTACGGACGGACGGAATACGCCAGAGCAAAGCCACCGTCGATTTTTGACGCGACGTCTTTACGCCAGGCCCCGATTAAAATATCTATCTCGTGCGAAGTTTTCCCCCGCGTAAAACCTCGGGTGCTTAGCCTATTACACGTCGAGGCATTGCCCGGGGAAAGGCTCTTATGTGACAATACTCGGGTAAAGTGTAAGCGTGTAATACGGCTTTTAACCGCGCGATGCCCGACAGCTTAGAATCCTGCTTGCAGCATTTTAATGACATAAATGCATCGATACTATCGATGCGTTGATTTTTGTTAAAGACACTAAATGAGTTAGCGCCTTTAAGACGGGATTTGTGATTAAATAATATAATGAATTATACCATTTTACTATATGATTACAGTATAGATTCCTACCAGATTTGGTTGAACTGGCTGAAGAAAGGGCTGAGTTATCGGGCGTTACGGACAGAATGACCAATCGACCGAGAAATAAGGGTTTTATTATTAACTGATTACCAGGTTACGATCTGAGATATTCTGATTCGATCATGGTGAATGAAGATTGGATGTCTTCATGGCATTCTTCAGAAATTCATTCAGTGAATAGGAATTCAAGAAAAATAATAAAGACACGCGTATTTGTTTAGCCACGAAGCATGCTTTTAATCAGAGTTGTCCGGCCTGCGGCCCGCGGGCCAAATGCGGCCTTTGAGAGCATTCTTTGCGGATTGATACGCTTTGATAAAAAGAGATCGATAAAATTTGATATAGACAATTTCATACTTTTACGTACAAAAATGCGTGTCCCCCCCCACTAACATCTTCTTCGTGAATTGTCCGATTTCCATTAAACGTGGTGTAAGGCAACTGCTCTCAGAGACTACCTCCTGGTCATAATTTATATTCCAAATTTGCAGGTTCCGAGTTCGATTCCAAGTGAGTTCTTACTCCATTTGGTTTACATGGTTAACTTAAAATCCGTCATGCAGAGTTTCTCTACTGCATTTTAAAATATTTTAGAATTATGAAATCGGAGTGGGATTTTTACTGTTTTAAGGGAAAAAATTCTTTTTCTTATCGCACCATTTTGATTTTCTATCGTATTTGCTTGAATTACTCTCAAAAAATTTCTCTCAAAAACTTTCGTCTCACTGTTTTGAATGCCTTTTTTTTCGATTTGCTACTATGGTTATGATTATTGCCGAACTCGGCTAAAGCATCGCCGAGTGCACATTCCCAAAGGTAGCGGGCTTGATTCCCGCCTAAAGCATGGGTGTTGTGATTGTCTAAGTTTTTTTCTGAATAGAATATTCAGCGGTGCGAAATGACGTTAGACGTGTGTGTGTGTACTTTTGGCTAATCAAGATCTTGGATTATCATAGCAATAACTCCTTCCAGATTGAATTCAATCACAAGGGAGGAGGGAAACCCGGTGCCGGAATTAGCCTTCTCTTAACAAAAAGCACCAAGGGGGCCAACGGCATAACGTCCCTTCCGAAGGACTGAACGCTGACTTTGCGCGGTCTCCTCAAACCACAGATACAGGGGACCTTGGAAAAAATCCTACTTTCGCAGGATTCGTGCCCGCTGCCTTTTCGAGCAGAATGCGAGTAGCAGCCAGCGTCCTAAGCACGAGCTTAGACGTCGATGCACCTAAAAATAAAAATTACTGCTATTACTAACACATTTGTTAATTTTGAAAGTGGTATTTATATATTAAAATTGTATTGAAAGGAATGTAGGCGGATTAGTTTTTTCCAGAACTACTTGCTTCAGTATAATTATCGTCTCAAAACCATTTCTGGTGGAGCTTTAGCATTAGTAATTCATTTAGGCTTGAATTTTGCTAATATGAGACTACAGAATCCCTTGGCAACTTCCAATGTAAACACTCATCCGGCTCGTCGAAGCACTCGAGACTTGCAATGCAGCCCTCCGAAGCATTCACAACTTAGAATGCGGCCCGCCATGCAAAAGGGTTTTTCTCCACTCCACTGCACTGTGGTCGCCGCTCCACTTTCCTTTTCCTAACCAATGCTCATATATTGCTAGAGACCTAACATTTTCCAGTTCCCTAACTCGCCGAAAGAGGCTCCCCTTACCACCAAACTCACACCTTTCATCTTTTCACCTTTCGACCACTGGACTCTCTTCTCCCATTTAATTTCTACTCCCCCTCACATTTCACTTCACTCTCCGCCTTCAAAGCCTCTCGACCCATCCTATCAACCGACAGCATTAACTTTCGCCCCACGCATCAATAATTAGCGAGTAGGTGCGACTGACGCCCATAGAGAGTGGGAAAAATTGAGGCATCCGAAATTCTTCGTCGACGTCTGACGACAGCGTGCTCCTAGCAGTTTATTTCCTCTTCAGTTATGCGCGAGTCGGATAAAAATGAGAAAACTATACAGATTAAAGACGATGTAGCAGGATAGTGGTTTAATTGATTACCTTATTTGGCCATTTTCTTGATTCCTAATTAGAAAGCATTCCTTTCTTCCTCTGTCTATTAGCGCAAGAAATCCTTGTTAGTCTGGTTTCCAAAGGAAACAGTTTCATGAAATGGTCGCGTCTGTGTGTTTGTAGTGTGTCTCCCCCCACGTACTACCTTTGTATCAATGGACCGATTTTCATGAAACTTGGCATGAGTCTCGTGCTGCAAGGGACCACCTCCGGGCTATATTTTATTTGGCAAAGAACAAAGTCCCGGGTTCGATTCCTGGAATAATTTTTCCATATTTTTACATAGTAATTCTCAAATCCATCGTGCAGGGATGTTTTCTTTAATACTTGAACATATCTTTAAATGGTGACATCGGAGCGAGGTTTGTACTATTCTAAGGATAAAAGAACGTAGATTTCAATTCTTATCACAAAAGTTTGACATTTGATCGTATTTTCTCGAATTTCTACTAAATCTATATTTTTTGCGTTTTAAATCGCATTTTATCGGATTGTTGCCATGGAAACGGTTATTAACGAACTCGGCTTGATCATAGACAGTGAACAAATGTGTAATTTTCTTATCCACTTGATTACCCTTCAGCAACGGGCAGCTGAACCGTACATATTAGCGTATAAACAGTAACATATATTAAATTCGTTTATTTAAAAAAGTACATGCAAAATATTATAATGCCAGAAAGAGATTTTGACATTGCTTTTAGAGTTTTAAACGTGATAATGCTCTGTTAATTTGATTTCCAATTTTTCTCTGTCGTTAATAAATGGTATTTATTGTATGAGAATTCCCTGTAATGACTAACACATACTGAAACATTTCCTGTCATTATAAATAATCAAATCTGAACGTCATATTTATGAAACCTGCTTACATTAGTCCTTCTAGTTGAATTTTACCAAATGCTTTAATCTGTAGGATCTTCCTGAGACGAAGAAGTTGTGTACTATAAGTTGAATCTCCCATAAAATTTTAATATTCGTAATCGTTATAATCTTTCTGATTCATGCGCAAACACTCCAGCCTGTTCTGTTTTAGGAGTACTGAGGACGATTTATGTTGTTTTGCGATATATACTAAAATGGCAAATTTATGAAATATACATAGCTGCATTACTTTTTTATCACCTGCTTTAAAAATCCTACAATAGTGCATCAAAATTGGGAAATCTTTCTGAGTGCATGTAAATATATTTTAATTGGAAACACACCTTTTAAATGAACAAAAATATACGACTTAAGTTGAGCGAATTACTAAAATAGAAATTGAATTTGACAATAATGTATATCTATATTCTATTTTATCATCTATCTTAAATAGCTATAAAAGCTATGCACAAATATTTACTTATAGGATACGGCTGATATGGTTTTTTGAATCGTTATTCTTATTTTTAACTTCCTTCCAGAATAGTTATTCGATTAGTGGAAATTATTGTTTTGTATATGATAGAAACCAAATAAATTGACGGAATTCAAAGCAATGGGACCAGTATATTCAAAGATTAATTTTAATAATGTCAGCTATATTTTTTCACCATCAATTTCATGACGTCAAAAACTCAGTTTCAAAATTCAATTGTTTAATAGTGGCAACTAAAGCAATACGTCATTATCATTTACATTTTCTATCTTTCTGTAAAAGCAGTACCTCATTGAATAAAACATCTGGGAGTTTCGTTATTTTTAGATGATATTATGTAATTGAATGGCCGTTGTTTTTTATAATTATACGAAATTTAAGTTTAAAACATTCACGTATCAAAAAGGCACTATTTCTGAACCAGAACACACGATCAGTATCTAGAAATGTATATTTCGACTTCGTGATATTTGTTTAAAGTGGATAGGCCATTTCAATTAAAGTATACCCTAAGGATAAATAGCCGCATTCAGTAAAATTTCCTCACCTTACACTTTAGTCCACATTCTATGTGTAATCTCAATTTTTAGCCTAATTTTCAGATTGGAAATAGGCTTATGCATAGTTTAGTCGTTGTGTCTGTCTATCCCCATCGATTAACTTTCGTGCCAATAGACCAATTTTCGTGACACTTGGTGGAAATCTCTTGCTGCGGAGACCGAGCTCCCGAGGACAGTTTTTGTTGCGAAGATTGAAAGTACCGGGTTCGATTCCAGGAACTATACTTCCCGTTTGAATTACATGAGAAATCTGAAATCCATCGTGCACGGTAATTTTCTCTTGCACATGAAAATATCTTGGAATTGAAATATCGGGAAGGCATTTGTACTTTTCTCAGAGAAAAGTAATGGAAATTCTAATTTTTATCTTACAATTATTCTTATCGATTGCATTTCTTCAAATGTCGCGTAGTTACTGACGTTTTTTAAGTTTTTATCACTCATTACGAGAGTGTTGCCATCGCAACTAATATCGTTGGACTCGGATTCGGTATAGTCCATTGTGTACATACACGCGTTATTTTTGCCACGCAAATACGTGTGATCAATTTAGTTTTGAGTTCGAATATATTTGTAATATTTGATAACGCTAAATTATGAAATTTGGGAACACAAAGAGCAACTCATCCGCGGTGATTTTTCAAAGTATTTAATAAATGATTATGTGGAAAGTAGGCATCGTTAGTTCTGTTTGGATCATCTTCTTTTTCAGCGTGATAGTCGCACAAGGCATTCAAATGGCGTATGTACCACGTAATTATCTCCTGGACAGATAATGAGGAAAGGGGAGGATTTGCTGTGATAAACCGAGATTGCTTTAGCTTCTCTTTTGATTGGAGTTGTTCGAGTAAACGTGGGAGTACTTAAAGCGGAAGAATCCACTTTGGAGGCTATTGAGGAAGATTTACGCGCCAGTCTCTCTCGTGACAAGTGTAATTAACCGTAGAATTGGTAACGCCAAGAAAATCTTAATTTCCAGACAGCTATACGTTGACATTGAAAAGCTATTCATCCGATATTTTGCAAATTCATTTCTACATCTCGTATGACACAAATGGAAAGATAAATTTGCACATTAATTGATAAAAATAATGAGATCAGAGATATGGATTGGTTGTCCTATTAATTAATTGAACAACTTAAAAATATACTAGTGTAAAAGCTCGTCAATATGAAGGTAAGGAATATATTATTTACGGGGAACTTAGAAATTAATATTAACTGCTGTAATTATTGAGTAAGAGCCGGTATTAAATTTTCCAAAATAGAGATTCGGGAGAATTTCTTTCTCGTTCTTGTTTTCTCCAGTGGTGAGCCCCTTGTCAAAATTGAAATAATAATAATAAACAAATAATAATATTCCCTCCCCCTCTCCTGCTGTCCCTAAAGGGTTAAATGTAAGAATGGACCTTCTGGTCTAAATTTCGCCCGAATAAAGACGATTATCTATCTATCTATCTATCTCCTTCCCTCTGTCTCCCTCCCTTCCTCGATCTTTCCTTCCCTCTGTCTCTGTTTTCTCCCACCTCTCCACTCTCTCACTCCCTCCTGTCGCAATCCATTGCTCTCCACCTTTTCCTCCGTCTCCTTCTTTATCTCTTTCCTCCCGTCCTTTTCTAATTCTATACCTCCCTTACTCTCTATGTAGCTTCCATTCTATATCCCTTCCTTCCTATCTCCCCCCCTCTCTCTTGCTCTACAATTTAAGACAATCTATCCACTCGTATATATTACACGTATGCGGGTTGAGACAACAATTGATTCTCGAAGTTTAACAATGATGTGGTTAGCAAAGCAACATCCCGTTTAAATGTTTGATATGAGAGATTTCGAAAGGAAGGCGGAAAAAATTAATAGAATAAGAAACTTCGTTAATTTTCCTTAAACAGTTCAAATTCGAATATCGTGCGTCAATTTTTTCTAATTTGAATTACCAAAACAAAGCCTGCACTTTAAAATGTAATTTGTTTGCGTACATAAACGCTTCTCTCGTTTAATGTTATTTTGGTGTGTAACTATATTGTATTGTATAGAATAATTTCAATATTATTATATTATTTTTGCAAGTCTTACACGCGGATAATTCCATAATTGATGCAAAAGAATAATGCTAATACTAGTTATTATTTTTTTAATTTTCAATGTTGCACGTAATCTTCTTGTTGAGGTAAAAAATGTTAATGTGATTTTTATATACAGCTACCACATATTCATTTCCTAAAAAGTTTATGCTTTTAAATTATAATACCAAAATATGTTTTATATTTATACCTTTGAAAAAGTGTGGACCGTATTGAAAGATCGAGCCACTTGATATTTCATTTGTTTTTATTCGGATAATGTGCATTTATTTATGCTCTTTGGATTGTGTTAGAGCAGGGGTCGGCAAACTGCGGCTCGCGAGCCACATGCGGCTCTTTGGGTGCGTACATGTGGCTCTGAAGTAAAATTGAAAATGATAATAAAACTATCATAGTTTCATTTATAAAATTTTTAAAGGATTTTATTCACATAATGATGATTCTATTTGTTTTATAGGTCTCGCAAAACTTCATGGCACTAATTGTAAGATGCGCGAAGCGTGACGTTAGGGAGGGGAAAGCAAGCGTGGAGGGGGTATACAGAGGGAGTGGAGGGGATAGTTGAGCACATGGTAGTCAGGGTAGCCAAACAAAGTGACTAATAAGTGAGCGCACGGGCGCCCTCTACTGGGCAAGGCAACGTCGGCAATGGCAAAATGTGAAAGCGGGGAATCTAGGTGAGGCACGTGTAGTTGTTTTTTGTGTAGTTGCGCGAACGTGGAGTCCGTGTCGCTTTGCTGTTTCTGCAACTTAGTCTTCTCTTTTGGCTGGGTGCATCCAGAAACTGCATTAATCTTCTCATCCAAGTTTACTACAAGTTACAAGGTATTGTTGATAAAGGCAACCTTGCAATTATTATTATTATAAAGGCAATTATTTCAAATATATATATAAAAGTAATATTTGTTTTATTATATTTAGAGATACGTTGAAGGTGAATATTTACTGCGGCGTGTTTTATTTCACGTGCAACTGTTACAATAAAACGTGTTACTGGTGAGATTTATATTTATTATATTTCCGAATTATTGTTATTTATAATTTTAAATAATCACTTAGTCCTTTTTATTTTCTTTTTATATAATGTATTTATATAACGTGTTAAATAAAATATATTGTTTAGGGTGCTTTTCAACATGGCTACAGAGAAAAAACTAAGACAAACAATAGATGAGCATCGTGACTTTAAAACTGAATGCACTTATTTGCCAAGAAAAACTGGCGCAGAACAAAAAGTCAAATTTGGAGAGACACTTCACGACAAAACATGCCACATTTGCCAGAAAATATCCTATCGGTGACACGAGAAAGAGAGCAGTTGAAGAACTTCAGAAAAATGTTGAAAAGTCAAGTTCTGTATTTAATTATTGGATACAGTCTGCCAATAATGTTAATATTGCAAGCTTCGTAGTGAGTCAGGAGATCGTTAAGAGAGGAAAACCATTCATAGATGGTGAATACATAAAATGTTGTTTTGTTAATGCATCTGAAGAACTTTATCGGGATTTCAAAAACAAAGCAGAGATTTTAAATAACATTAAAAACATACCGTTATCTGCCAAAACAGTAGCAGATAGGACAGCTAAAATGTCCTCAAATGTGACCAACCAACAAGTCGAAGACGTTAAATTAGCTTCAGCTTTATTAATTGCGGTTGATGAGTCAAGGGCCAAACGCGTGGAGAGGACATAGCAAATGCCGTCCTTGAATGCATGGAAAAAAATCATATCCCACTCAATAAAATTGTGTCAATTGCAACCAATGGTGCAAAAAGTATGACGGGAGCGAAAAAGTGTTTTGTTTCAATTTTCAAAGGAAAAATTAACCATGAAGTGATTACTTTCCATTGCATACTCCACCAGGAAGCACTTTGTGCACAAACATTTCCAGAAGAATTTGGTAAAATTATGGTATTGGTAGTTAAGATTACCAATACCATTATAGCAAGGGGACTTAACCATCGACAATTTAAAGAGTTGCTAAGTGAAATGGTGAGCGAGTATACAGATCTTCTCCAGTACAACAGGGTTTGATGGCTTTCCAGAGGCGACATGTTAAAGCGTTTTGCATCTTGCATAAATGAAATGAAACTATTCCTCGACAACAAGGGTGTTCAATATCCAGAATTAACAGAAGATCATTGGTTGAAAAAATTGTACTTTATGGTGGACGTTACATCACAACTGAATCAGCTCAATCGTAAATTACAAGGCAAGGGAAATACTGCTTTTTCAATGCTAGAAGAAGTTATTTCCTTTGAAAAGAAATTGATTCTGTTAGCTGAAGATTTAGAGAGGGGAACATTAGTTCATTTCCAAAACTTGTCTCAACATCGCCGAGAAAACAATGCCCTCATTAACAAAGATTATTTCAAGACAGCAGTTGTAAACATGAGAGAATCTTTTCTTCAAAGGTTTCAGGAATTCAGAAATGATAAAGCGACTCTAGCTTTTATTACAAATCCTCTTAATGACAATGTGAAGGAATTAAATTTTTATCCGTTTGATATTGACACGGCTAATTTTGAAATACAATTGCTTGACTTGACAAGCAAAGACTTATGGAGCTCCAAATTTGTACGTCTTGGTACTGAAATAGAAGAACTGGAAAAAGAAAAATGCAGTCTGATTTCAAAGCACAAGCAGACTGCTATAAAAGACCTACAGAAGGCAGACTCAATGATTCTCAATACTTGGGATAGTCTTCCGGACTCGTATCTTGGGTTGAAAAAATTTGCATTTGATGTTCTCAGTGTCTTCGGGTCTACATATTTATGTGAGCAATCGTTTTCTAACATGAATTTCATTAAATGTAAATTGAGGAGCCAAATTACTGATGCCAACTTGGAATCGTGCCTTAAATTAAAAACGACTAGTTACAAACCGGACATACAGAAACTTTCTAAGGAAATGCAAGCGCATTGCTCACACTGATTAAAACCAATGAGAGTAATTTTTTGTGATTTTTCTTCATTTAATAAAGATATAATTTATATTATAACTTGTTATAATGTTATTTAAAATTTTCCCTATTTAAAAAAATATTTTTATGGCTCTCGAATAATTTTTAAATTTTTGTGAGGGACAGGTTCAGGCTCTTCCGTCTCAAAAGTTTGTCGACCCCTGTGCTAGAGGATAGTCTGAATGACCAGATACTGGTCGTTCCGTGATTTCTGTTACCTCAATCTTACCATTAACCCCAAATTTTATTGTAAATTCAATACAGTGTGTTAACTATTGAGGTAGGATTCACGGGAGCCCTACGCGTGTGCGACTTTTCCTTGCTTGTGGTTTTCCTAACAGAGCATTTCCTTTCGTTTATCCGAACGAGGACGCTCGTGACCCGGAATCACATACTTCGTTGTAACAGTTTTATAGTTATTTCATTTTCGTCTTTTATATATTACTAAATTATGCTTTATGACATTCTAATTTCAAAAATCTTCGTTGTTTATGAATATTTTACTAACTAATTACCCTCATTTTGCCCCTTGGGGTTCGCAGTCTCGAATTTTGAGTGCTCATATCACTCGCTAACGTTTTCATTCAAACTCAAGGTACTCTCCAGGTAAGTGACCGTAAACTTTCAAATAAGTGGTTACACACCTCCGTAAATTCTTTCGTTCGCTCTCACTTTTATATAGGTATCGAAAAGTCATGTGCTGGCAGCACGAGAATACAAAACTTGTATGCTTCCTGACGCCAGAGCGACTTAGTCTTTCAATGAGCCGTCTAATACCTGGGTAGGTTCTTCCTTTCACTCTCAATTTGAGTTATAGGAAATTCATTTGCTGGCCACAAAAAAATACCGATATTTTTTTCAATATTCCACAGTTTATCCATTCAGTGTATCATTGTAAGTTTAAATTCAAAATTTGGTTGGATATGAAGCAAAAAGGGCGGAGTTATAACCGTTAAAAGTGCATTACATAGATAGAGACAGGTTGAAATTTAGTCCCCACAACCTGACTACGCCTTTCCTTTTGATCATATTAAATGACATGCCAAGTTTGGTGCCTCTAGGCTCAAGCGTGTGGATTTGTATAGCATAACTGACAGAAAGACAAACACTTTAAATTATAATATAGATTTGTAAATAAGATATGAATAGCTTCCGCATAGTTTGCTCTCCTAGAGCTATAATAATCCAAGAGGTTGATTAACCAAACACACACACGAGCGCGCACACACACAAACACACACACACACAGTCCTAAAGGACACATTTTTGTTTGTCCAGTTTGATGAGGGCCAATTTGAGGTATTTTAAAAGTATTATCCACGATAAAAACTTTATTATTGCCAAGTTACACCAAAATCTTCTGCCTCTGACGAACAGTACCGTCTCACACCTTATGAAGTGAAAATACCAATATCTTCCAAATCTTCCGCTTACGAGTATTACCCTTGTAATTTCCCCACATATAATAAAAAAAACACACGACACTTGCGTTAAACCTTAGATACGAAGATTGAACAAGATGATCCAAACAACACATTATGTCTACTTCCCATTTTATCATTTATTTAATACTTTGGATTTTTCGGCGCTTGCATACTGCAAGCGCTTTAAAAGTCACCATACACCAACATCTAAACTCGTAAAGAAATCAGCGGGACAGCATTTGAACAGATCCCATTTAAATAAGATAATATTTTTCATTTTCTGAGAAGTTAAGGCATCTATCTGGAATTTCTAAATTCTCTGCCAATCGGCTCGAGTCCAAGTTTTCAAATTTCAATTATCGTGGCTCAGATGACCCTTTTAAAGCAATAACTATAATCATCATTAAGACAATAGACTATATGTTACACTAAAATTTATGTAAAAATTGGGATATTTTGTGTGTTACGGTTATGGTTTTATCATTCGTGCCTTCTAGTACGCATCCGGATAAAAAAATTAATTTAAAATTATCACGTCATCATATGTACACGTTGTTGGCTGAAATCAAATAGATTATAATGCAGTCTAAGCATTAAATCAATGCTCTTAAAGTATGAAAAATCATATTGAAATGCATTGGAGTCGTTGCTATGGTAGTTAATATTTTCCATTTTCGAAGACCGAAAAAATTTCATTACAAATATAATTAAAATCAAATGTTTTGTGCAAAATCAGATTGGATTTGAGTTCTATCTTCAAGAAAAATAAACATAATTCTTTTTTCCAAAGTATGATTTATGTCACGAATTTGTATCTTAATTTTAAATAATTAGTAAGTAATAAGTAATTTTATATAGCCCTGCACCGTTGTAAATGTCTTCCTTATGAGTGTTTAAAATTGGACATTGGGGTCAAAAATACCCATTAAATATAACCTTTTCTAGAATTTCTGATTTTTTCCATAAGTTATGTGCAATTACTTATCTTCATGCCAAATTTCAGCTTTGTAGCACTTTTAGAAGTAGCTTAGGTTTTTTATGATATATTCTACATATATATCCTACTAGTAGACGGTGCATGCATTCTGCAAGCATTTCATCTCACCTTGAAAAACGATTAATTTTTCAGCGATATAGTTTATCATTATAATATATTTTAAATTCAAAATATTTCGCCTGTGTAGCAATAGTTGTTCTTTCCTTATGGAACAATATTTTAGTAAAAGCAATCTTTACAATTTGCAATTTTAAGAATATTAAAATTTTTCCATTGTGGGGAACTAATGCCCCACATAACTGCCAAATTTTAAAGTTATAGCACATCTAGAAGTGAAATAATATTTATCTAATTTTTTAAATTTTCGGCCTGAAATAAAAACTTCATGGAGATATTCAAATATTTATTTGTGCATTTGCATTAAGCTCTAAATAACTTTAAAATTTTAGCTCCGTAGTTCGCCTGGTTGTACCTAAACATTTACCTATTTGTTTAAATTTTAAGAGTTTTTAAGAGCCAAACAAATTAAAATATTAAAACTTCTATACATCCTATTTCGTTTTTTTTACAAATTCTACCTTTAAGAAAAATTTCAGCTCTTTAGCACATTTGGAAATAAATAATTCTCAAAAATTTGTTTAAACAATTGCAAATTTTTAGCGGTTGAATTTTTGAAAATTTTAAAGATTTTTGTTTCTTTCCCATGCATAATTTTCTGCAAAATCTTAAAAAAGCTCGTAGTTACGACTTATAGTTTCCGAGATAAAAATTTATAAACTTTAATGTACAAATGGACAAAAACAACCACTAAAAATTAACAATTCTGAATTGCTGGTGAGCAAAATCCTTTTATCGTGCAGAATTTCAGCTTCGCATTCCATTTAGATTGGTTTACATATTGTAATTCCTCTCCCCCATGTTAACTTATGGCAGATTTTTCTCTAATATTTCCTATTTTGATTTTGTCGTCGTTATAAGTTTATGTCGTAGTTTTAAATCAATTGCGTTATAATACAATCCACTGATTCTCTTTAGAATCACTAAATTAAACCTATTATTATATACAGTTCATCAGCCAACAATCCACGTTGCAATTGCAACATTCTCGTAATGAGAGCAACTCGGCAACAAAGTTCACCCTGAGCAAGCAAGAGAAAATTTGCGTAGTGGTTGTTTTATGAAAAGTGTATTATCCGTTACTGTATTCTTTCATCGCACACCCTAAACTGTTATCTAATGATGCCTCTTTACTTTTAATTCTAGGTGAACATGTCTGATGAACCTTTAGACCCGTCCTGCTGATAACAAGAACTGCCTGGAATCAAGGGCGCGGCTCTATAAAGGTAGAAGCTAATAACTGTTTAATTTTAACTTTTAAATGCTTGTTCAAATGTGAAGCTAAAATTATGAACACTAGCGCATTGTGTTAGAGAATCTAACGATACCAGTCTAGTATGTATAAATTATGGATATAATTGTGATGCTCGCAAAACATTTTGCTTAGTCAGCCAAAAATCTGATTTTAAAAGTCATCTTACACAGTATAATAATGATACACAGCAATTATATTCAAGGTGTTGTGTTACTAATGCTTTAAAATTCTTTTCTTTAACAAACCGGTTTTATTCTGACTTGAAATTATTATTAAGTTTACTTTGTGTCGATATGCTTCAAATTCAAATAGAAACCTTGAATTTCTCAGAGACACCCAGAAACACGGTGTCAGATTGTGATAAAAATTCATTTTAAAAATTTTATCGTCAAATTAAAATGGAAAAATACGGCATCAGAAAATAGCTCTTTAAAAAGATATATGTAAGAAAAGTTCAAATTGGACCAATTTTGAGATATTTACAAATAACCTAACAGGAACCAGGACTAATACAGGCTGATTTCCCAAAGTTGACGTCCCGAATTGATTACTTCTATTGACAGGAAAATTGACCTATTTCTCGATGATGTCTGTTTGTTTGTGTGTATGTGATAGCTTTTTGTGGGTGCTCTAACTCATAAACTATTAATCAGGCCAACGCGAAATTTTATATTTAACATTTTTATGAAGTCAGAAGAACTGATCTGTATTTGGTAAAAATCGGTCAACCGGAAGTTGGTGTTGTCTCCTGTCACTTATTCGTTATTTTGAAATATTTGTTTTAATGTTTGATAAATATAAAAATGTATTGGAATAATAGTTGTAGGAAATGTAATTCTCTACAACCTTTGTTTGAATTTTTTTTATATAATGCATTGTTTAATAAATATCTTATATTTTTAGCTGCCACAACCACGCCACCTACCGACGACTATTGTTAACAATCGACGCGTAGTTACGTCTTACAATTAGTAACGCTCCTTTTTCTTTTCTCAATTCTTGGAGATTGGTAGCTATATCCAATACCAGAAGGCTATGGCTTTAGTTTATTTATGTTCTTTGTCAAGTCAAAAATTATCTCGGTTTCTTAAAATATTTATTATTATTATGAAACCTTTTTGGAAATTTTAGAAATATTACAGATATGGAGAAAGTCATGTGGTGGCCACATCAGATTTTTATATGGAGTGAATCAGTTAACTACAAGCCTCGCATTCAGGTTTTGTTGCAGTCCACGAAGGGGGCTGCCACCCCTTCAACCCCCGCATTGGCAGAGATAACATAGACGACATATGACAAGGATAGTAATTTTAGGGAAGCGACAGTCGTTGTTTCTTCGGCTCGAATAATATCGTAGAAGTCTTTCGCAAGCATGCCGATCGGGATGGGTACGATCAATTATATCTAGTTTATTTATCTATATGTGCAGTAACAGTACAGATTCATGTCTCTATAGACAGCGCAACAGTACAGTACACTCCCTTTAAGAGAAGGGCATTTCCCGTGGACCGCATACTATATCTTGATTTCGGCTGTATCTAACATATTTTGAATTTTTAGAAATATTACAGATATGGAGAAAGTCATGTGGTGGCCACATCAAATTTTTAATTGTTTTTTGTTGAGAGAACCGCCTTAGCGATCGAAGTAACCAAAATATGCGCTGTTTTGCTCAGGATTTTCTCGATCTCGTAATTATGTGGCCTCGCGGACTTTCTTGTAGTAAATGTTTTTCTCTATCCTAATAATTTTTTTAATCTATACCTTACAGATCATATAAGATCTAGTGAGAGAAAAGTAACGTATTTCATTATTGCTTGACGGATGCCATTTAACGAGATACGAATATAAGTTTATTAAAGTAAGTATGGAATGCGGAAGTTTTAATTGACGGCTTCAGTTAAAAATCACAATTGGGCGATAATTTTTAATGAAGATCACACATACCTAATTAAATAAAAATCGGTCCAGCGGTTTAGGTGATGAAAGTTTCGACGGACTGACGGACGGACGGACCAGACGTGCCCATAAGGCGTCCCGCTATTACCGCTTCGCTGTTAAAGAACGACTATAAATCGGTCAACCGGAGGAATAGGTCCACCGCGATCAAAAGAACACTTTGAGTGCACAGTGGGTGTGGCCTAATCCCTCACTCCACTTGGGACCTTCCCGTCTCGCCCTTCCTTACAGCACGAGCTATCGCTGTCTCGGTCATTTTCTAACTACGCTGTTGCCAATTATTCGCAAAACTTCGTCTAGGCAGCAACTGTAAATAGTGAGAAGCACGGTCGTAAAATAACGGGTCTGACATCTTCCCTATCCACCAACAAGCAAATCGCGTATGCTTAGTGAAGCTGTAGTTCCCTCAACTGTCGTTTGGCGCTAGGATAGGTTGTTTGCTTGGGTAGCTTGTTTGCTTTGCCGCTCGAATAGTGTTTCTCTCCAATTATTTGTTTATGTTATTATTATTGTTATTAATTTTTTTTATTGTATCATCATCATCATAGGTAATCTGTCCGTGATTATTCATGGTTAAATACGGTTCTCCACATATTCCTTTATTGTATAATGCATGTTTTTCTGCGAATTTACCTAAGGATACATCTGTACATACAAGTAGGAACCTCATTACTAAGGAATAGATACATCCAGGGATAGACTGGGAAGCAATTTTGCACTGTGAAATCGAGATCAGCAGACTCATTCCCCCCCATCTCCCCTCATCCCCCTTTTCCCCACGGATATTTGCGTTGTATTGGCCATAACATTTTCATAATAAAAAAGAAATTTATAAAAGGAAACGAATAGATGTTTATTCAATCAAGTATAACTTACATGTACATAACATGAAATAATGAAATTCACATTATGTAAAAATTTATTCGTAACAAAAATTTAATTCTTTTTATAATATAAATGGCCGGTTTCACCAAGAGTCGTTAAAATCTGACTAACCTTCCGTTATCTAACGCGTCGTTAGTAAATAACGGATCGTTAATTTCTTTAGCATTTCACCAAGGAGTGCTTCAGTAAAATAACGAGTCGTTATTTAACGGTCCGTTAAAGGTGAGCGCAAGATTTTTCATACTCTCTAGTGTTACTACGCAGCCCCCGGATTGGCTATCCGTTCAGCCTTAGAACAAATGAAGTACGTTATCCGCGAATACATCTTGAAGTTGTTTGTATACAAAATTGAACTTGTAAAAATGAATTCGGAGAAGAAACACTGCCGAGGCCTAAACTTCACGCCAAATGAAAGAAATGTCATCGTGGACGTGGTTTCTAAGTATAGTGCCATAATAGAAGACAAAAGAACAGATGGAACCAATATTAAGAAAAAGGAAGATGTGTGGCAAAAAGTAGTGGATGAGTTCAACAGCCACGTGAATGTGTCTCATAGGAATATGAAACAGATAAAGTCATTCTATGATAATTTTAAGAGGAAGGTGAAGAAGGATATAGCGGACGACCGAGTAAATCGTTACAAAACGGGAGGAGGTGTTTCCGACCCAAAATCAGACCCAACGGTGGAGAAATTGTGGTCTGTAATAAAGGACCAAGCGGAGCCTTTGAAAAATAATAAGGACTCTGATGCAGAATATCTAGGTAAGCTCGTAAATATTTACATGGTTGAAATGAAGCCTATGAAAACGCGAGGGAATTGTAATTAATTGTGATTACCAATATCTGCTGTATGAGCATTAAAGCTGATCTTTATTTTCTTAGACAATGTCTCTGAAGAAATTGATACGTCTGTCTTGGAAGAAGCAGATGAGGGATGTCATGAGATTGGTATGTTTCTTCAGTTGTCTTTCAAATTTGAAAACAAATTCTTGGAATTCATGAAACTTACATTTTGTCCATTACAATTTTTATTCGTTTTAGTAATTATTGCAAATGAAGTAGCGACTCCAAATGCAATAATAGCGTACAGTGAAAATGAATTGGGAAAATGTAGTGCCCATTCAGAATCATCGACTACAGCGAAACCGGCATGGACAAAAGAAATCGGCCGCAGCTGAAGAGGAAGATTTCTGAGATGGCGGATGCTCAGAATAACATTGCTGAATTGTCCGCAGAAAGGAAGAAGCTGTGCACGGAGGAAAGGGAGAGTCTTGCATCAAAAAAAAACAAAACGAAGTTATTTTTCTGTTGAAAAAGGAAATGCTCGAGGAAAAGAAAGCAGCGTACCAAGCGAAGAGAGAGTATTACCAATCAAAATTTGAGGTTCTAAGAATGAAGAAAACTAATTTTGAAAATAAAAATATTTAATGAACTTGAATGAATGCATCGTCTATTTTATTTGTTCTGTTGCAAACCTTCTTTTGTTAGGTTATCCGCGAGTATCATTTGTATGTACATTTTTTACAATCTAATTATCAAACTACTCAGGTTGATATTTAGTTACCTAGTATTTAATTAATAAATAAACTCTATACACTTCTATTTCCTGTATTATCTATAAATTATATTTAAAAGAAGTACAAGATGAAATTGCCAAATTTACAGCTAAATGATGCTTAACTTGACAAAAACTACTATAACCCAAGTAATTTTACATTACTAATACCGTGAATATTCCAAGTGCTTCATGAAGCATTAATTCTTCCTTGCCTAATATAAACTAGACAATTTGATGAAATATTCCAACTTGTCTTCTATTTCTTCGACAATTTTCAGCACAACATTTTTGCTAAGCCTGAATCTTTCTTTGAATTTATTGTCGTCGAATGTTTATAATTGATCTGTTTCTATATATCTTGGACGGCGGGTCCTTCTCCGAATATTTTCCAAATACAGAACTTCAGCATCGAAATTATCGGCCGCCATATTTGCTAGACTTAACGATTCGTTAATTCCTTTAAGTGGCCGAGCTAGACGCGTTAAAATAACGAGAGTTTAACGAATCGTTAATCTTAACAGACGTTGGTGGAACAACGGTTTGCGCTAACGAATCGTTAAAGTACACTAACGGCTCGTTAAATCCTTAACGAATGTTGGTGAAACCGGCCAAAAGAGAAGTACATATTTCTACCAAGACATTTGAAAGAAAGAAATAATATTTACAGTTGAAATTTTACAATATTTAAGTAGTTTTAAGTTGCAAAATATTAAGTGAAAATAGAAATAATAAGTATTATATTAAATTTATAATTTGTTGCTGAATTCCTTACTATTTTTGCATAATTTTTACTTTCTCCATACACGAAGTATAGAGAAAGTATCGTTTTTATGAAAAAAGATCGAATTCGAGATTTCAACGGAAATGCATATTTTAAGGTCCCCTGAACACGTTTTGACTATTTTCTCGATGATGTCTGTGTGTCTGTATGGGATAGATTTTTGTGGGCGCGCAAACTCAAAAACTATTACTCAGGTTAACGCAAAATTATATATTTAACATTTTTATAAAATTTAGAAGATCTGATTAGTTTTTGGTAAAAATCGGTTTAGCGGAAGTGGGTGTTTACTCTTGTCACTTATCCGTTATTTTGAAATATTTGCTTTAATATTTGATAAATGTAAAAATTAATTGTGATAAAAGTTGTAGAAAATTTCATTTTCTACAACCTTTGTTTGATACATGTTTCCATATAATGCAATGTTTAAGAGATATGCTATATTTTTAGCTGCCACCACCACGCCACCTACCGAAGACTATTGTTAACAAATGACGCTTAGTTACGTCTTAGTAACGCTCCTTTTTCTTTTCTTAATTGTCAACCGGAAGTAAATATTGTTAACGATCCCAGAGCTAACAACATGTAATTTGCCATATAAATATGGAGAAAGTCATGTGTTGCCCACATCAATTTATTTTATTATTTAATCATATTTAACTTTGACCAGGATATCACTGTTCTCCGACATGGTGTTAAAAGAATCAACATTTTGATCTTGCGTATTTCGTAATTTATTTTTAATATAACTAAAAAAGTTGAAACTTCTCTCACAATAAACTTGCGTAGCATATAATTAAGTATAATTATACATGCTTTATAAATATTGTTATAAGCAGAACTGTATAAGTTATACTAATTTAATACTTTGAAACAAATTAAACAATTTTTACAAGATTGACATTCTGTCATCTTATCATTATTTAGAAACTCAAAAATGTCACGAGAATTATCTTCAAGTACATTTTATTCATGAACGTCTGGCTATATCAGATACTTGAATATCTTTGTAAAAATATTTCATTGATTTTTCAAAATTATAAATCATTCTTGAAAAGATTCGAATTTAAAAAATTTAAATTCCTTTCTCAAATCATTATTATTTAAAAAGCGTGTAGGTAAGTTTGAAATTACGGCAGTACAAATACGTTTGAAAATGTTTTCCCCGAAAATTTTAAGATTTTCGCAATTAATTTCTTCAATACATACTTTCATATTTTTTTTTTGTTTCGAGTTACCTGCCAATTTTGTTGAACTTGAATGCATGAAGAACTTTCAGAATCGTTTTCTAGTTCTTCATTTATAAATTTGACGAATTCATCGCTCAATATTTTTATTTCTCTAAATTTATTAATATCCTCTGATATTGTTTTCACAGTTGCATGAACCATAGCAAAAGCGCTTGATAATACTATATTATTAGTTTGCAAATATTTCGAAAGACTTGTTGTACTTGAAAATAATTTTAAATAAACATGAGCAGTTAACATGGTTTTGTATTTAAATAGGTTTTCTTCAAGATTGGATGCAGTGAAATGAGTTTGACATGGAAATTATGAATCTTCACCTATATCTTTTGAAGTTTTGCAAATTTGTATGAAAATTGATGAATGTGGATCATCATAACCTACTCGGAGCGGAGAGCGGAAAGATGCTGATTTGCGGATAAATAAGTACACAATAGGGGACGGAAGGATTGAGATAGTGAGAGGCAATGATGAAAGGAGTGAGAGACGCAAAAGATTTGGAAAGATAACTTCGAGGAAACTTAATTAAAAACGAACAAAATCCGTTCAACCATATTTCTGAACTCACAGAGAAAAAAAATTAAATTACTGTTTTTAACAGCTTCGGCCCACCGGAAAATGTCCCGGCGTCCCGTTGGGCCAGTCCAATACTGGATATATCTCATAAGAATTAATTCCTCATTTCAAGTTTCCATAACATAATTCTTTGAGAAGGTTATTAAATATTATAGTGCCGTGATTCGTCGAATAAGAATGTCGGAAACAGTAACTTTCAAAATCGTTTCACAATGAGAACCAACAAATGAATGATAACGATCTTAGCTTCATTAGTAGCGCAATTCAAATTCAGCCCATAATTTTAAACAGTGTAATAGGTGGATGGCAATCTGCAATATAATTAATGCATTGTTTAAGAGATTTCTTTGAAAATATATATTATAGCTGCCACCATCACACCACCTACCGGCGAATATTGATAACACTTTACGCTTAGTTACGTCTTAGTAACGCACCTTTTTATTATCTTAATTGTTGGAGCTTCGTGGCTAAATCCAATATTAGGAGGCTAAGGTTTACGTTTATTTCTGTTCTTTGTAGTCTGAAATTTTCTTGCAGTTCCTTAAAATATTTATTGCATTTAACCTGTATGGAATTTTTGGAGAATTGCGTGTGCACTTGCCTATTTCTTTCTCGTTATCACAGATCCTACGATTCTCTTTTATTACAGAACTTTATGTTTTTCTCTATGGAATCTACGTCTTTACTTTCTCTCCCTCTCTCCAGTCTAATAGGTCGAAGCTCTTCCAATAGCTACCTTTTCCTCGAACTTCGCCATATCGAATTTTGAAGGAAGTAATCCTTAGCTATATGTATAGTACTTTGGAGAATCATCAAAAAATTTTAGATCGAAAAAATACATAGAAATTTATTGAAGAGAAAAAAGGAAGAGGTTATTATGATTAATATATAATAAAGTAAAAATACTCATATACTTTGGTTTAGGGTGATTAAATGGTATCCGAATAGTTGTTCGAGAAATTTCATCGAACACCAGTTTATCTAAAACCAATCCTTCGAAAACCTATTCATCGAAATCAGATTTTTCTTACGATTATTCCATTGTTAGACAAATTTTTCGAATAATGAAAACAATTTTTTCGAATACCATGCTTTTGAATATAAGTTTTTCGAAAAGAAATTGGTTATTTTATGTTGATTGTATTTGTTAATAATACATTACGAATCCTGAAATGGTTTAGTTATATCATTTTAGGTTTATTATTAATAATTTATAATAGTTCTAAAAAGACATCTTGACACATTCTTTGTCTTCGAGGCTCCTGTGGTCTCGGAAGTTTTTTCAAGCCTTCAAGGAAACCTGAACTCGAAACTTTTATCGGGTCTCGTGAATAGCAAAAGGGAAGCGGCAAGTGATCGAAATGAGAAATGGTTTGAACAAGGAATCAAGTAAAATTGTTTGACAATAGCCATTGGTTTTGTCCTAAGTTTCAAATTATTTACAAATTTCAACTTTAAAATTATAAAATATTTCTATTCCTCTTTGATTGAGTATAGAAATTAAATGGAATGAATGTTGTAGAATATTATTTCTAAAGAAAAGTACAAGAGCGTAATGGTAATTATAAAATTTCATTAAAATATCGAAGAATTTGCTTTACATAAATTATCATTCTTCATGCAATAAATGGATTTTCTAAATGACCAGCGAATCGTTACCATGTCTCTCGAGCGTAAACTTGAAACTATTTTAAAAATAATTATTTTGCAGTGTTAAATGTAAAGTTCAAACTATTTATTTTTCTAAATAGTATCATGAATAAATAATAATGACATTTAACCTAAAATAACTAAAAATATTTCATTATTTATAAAAAATTGAAGACACTTTTCCAAATTCTATATGTATCAAGCGTTTGTATTCTTTTCGAACTCTTACGGATGAATATGCCTAAGTCGTTTTCATTAAAATTTCTTATTTCAAACAATGATAAATTCATTTTCAAAGAACTTTTCATTCTCGAATGATTTGTTTATTTATGAAGTGAATTTCAACGGGCAATTATTCTAGTAATGATGCAATATATCATGAGGATACTAATGTTAGTCACTTGCAGATAAGCTGGAGACTTGAAATTTGGACAATAGTAGGTCATTCACAACAAACAATCAGAATAATCGAAAATTCTAAAAAAATATTATTTCAGGGGTGATTTTAACCCCAACGTTCCATTTCAATTCCCCATAAGAAAAGTGCAAGGCTTTATAAAATTTTATTTTTTGATTAATGCTTAAAGTTGGGATAGGAACTTGAGAAAAAACAGTTGTCCAGCTCACAATCAGTGGTCGGTAAACTTTCTTGATGTTGCGTTAATTAATGGCTTTTGTAACAGGCGATGAGTTGATGAAAATTTTTGACGAAAAGAAAAATTAAACCTGTATGTTTATATTAACTCTTTTTATCGATTGAATTGCTCTTTAACTTTAAAACATAAACCCTTCCAAACATGTACACCTTTGTGGGTCACACAAATTATGATGGCGGGTCATTTATTGAACCTCGGGTCATAGGTTGCCGACAACTGGTTTAGCTGAACGAAAAGAGTTCTTAACGAAAGTCAAATACGCATTCAATTAGCGTAAATATTTGCTTTTAATAGGAAAATGTGTGAATTCTTCCTCTTTTCAACAATGGAAATCTTTAAATACTCCCTCCCTCTCTCTCTCCTTCCCTCTCTCTCTCTACTTCCCTCTCTCTCTCCCTCCCTCTCTCTCACCCTCCCTCTCTCTCTCCCTCCCCTCTCTTTCCCCCTCCCCCCTCTCTCTCTTCCTCTTTTCTCCCACCTCCCTCTCTCTCATTCCCTCCTGTCTCAATCCATAGCTCTCCCTCTTTTTCTCCGTCTCCTTCTTTATCTCTTTCCTCCCGTCCTTTTCTAATTCTATAACTCCCTTACTCTCTACGTAACTTCCATTATATATCCCTTCCAACCGATCTCCCTTCCCATATCCTCTCTCTCTCTTACTCTATACATGTATATATAGTCGTTTAGATAAGCAAAATAATCCTAACCAAATCCTAATCCCATTAGAATTACGTAATTTGGCCAAAAAACTACGTTAATTTAAGGAAATCCATGCACTCGTATATATTACATATATGGAAGTTGAGACAACAATTGATTCTCGAATTTAAACAATGACGTGGTTGGCAAGGCAACATCCCGTTTAAAAGCCGATATTTTTCCAACTTATGTGTTTTATATGAAAGATTTCGAACGGTAGGCGGAAAAAGATGAATATAATAAGACACTTCATTAATTTTCCTAAAACAGTTCAAATTCGAAGATCGTACGACAATTCCTTCCAATTTTAATTTAAAAGTCGCTTTGTACGTGCTATCTTACGGGAAATGGAAATCGTCCCCCTGGAGCCGTACCCTGGGTTTTTCCGTATTTTTTCATTTAATTTTTATTTCTCAATCAAATATTCCTGCGAAATTTCAATCTCCCACATAATTGGAAAGTTTGTTAAAAACGCGTTAAAAGTATTGATGACGTCAGCGTTATACAAAAACACATCTAGCCTTTTATCACAGTAATACGGTGAAACTTCTATAACTCGAATCTCAAGGGAAGGCAAAAGTTATTCGAGTTATTGATAATTCGAGTTACGAAAATATATTTTTCCCAATTTTTCTTTAATTGAATTAGCGTCAAGTTTAGTCTCTTAAGCATATAAGTGAACATACTCCAATTTTCTATATCACGCATATTATGAACATCATCACCTATGGTGTGTAAGATTTCACTATATCCACGTACTACTGAATGTATAGACACGACGTTTACATTTGGAATATCAATTGCAGGTATGCTCGGATAGGTTTGTTTTTCTCTAGGACCATAAGAGGAGAAGCAACACTGATAGCAGTGGCCTTAGGAACTGCCTGATGGACAGCAGTCCCTCACAAAATCCCATGATATTACTTTCGATGTGGGCTGAAATACTCTCAAAATGCAAGCACCAAGTATTTGTAAATGGATATGCATTGGTCCGCCATAGAATCCGATTACACTGAGTGCCCTTTGTTTTAAGAAACTCTAGTGAAACGTCCATTGAACCTCGTGGCATTATGTAAACTTGGGCTCCTTTCTTTAAAACCAAGTATCATCTCCTATCTGATTTGATAGAAAGCGGTTGATTGTGCCCAAAATATGGTTATCATTCAGTTCACTTGGCGATTGTTGCAGTTAAAGTTTTTTTAATTGCATCTATAGTCGCCCATAGCTATCCCGTATGCAATAACGCTGGCAGTTATAGACGAGCAGGCCATTCAGGAAATCGCTACATTGATTAATCAAACGGTCGTAAACACCGCATCACAGGCAGTGATAAAGGGGCAATCACTGCAGCGAGAGAGAGAGAAAGAGAGCACCGACGCGGTCGTGGTAATTAATCGGCCCTTAATTCCTCTTGTTGCCGCTAGAGCACTCTTCCGTGCGACGGAGACGTCTGAATTAACACGGAGACATACTAACGGGAGGGAATTTAATGGTATATCCTATAATATCTCATCTGAAAGGGTAATTCCCACTTTAGCCTACTTTCCAGAATGGAAATAGGTTTTTAGTTTCGTCGCCGTGTCTGTCTGTCCCCCTTATTAGCGTACCGATTTTCATGCCACTTGGTGTTAATCTCTTGGCACCGTGGGTCGAGCTCCCGAGGATAGTTTTTGTTGCGAAGATTAAACTCCCGGGATCGATTCCAAGAACTATAATCCCCATTTGATTTACAAGGGAAATTTTAAATCCATCGTACAGGGTGATTTTCTCTTGCACATTGAAATATCTTAGAATTGTAATATCGGAGCGGGATTTGTGCTATTTCCTGAAGAAAGGAATGGAGATTCTAATTTATATTGTAGAATTTTGCTTAGCAATTGCATTTCTTCGAATTTCACCTAAATATCGACGTTTTATAAAGTTTTTATCACTCATTACGAAAGTGTTGCAGCGAGTATTGTTGGACTAGGATTCGGTATCATCTAGTTGAGCGGTTCCCAATCTTTTAGAGTAGGTGTCCCCAAACTACGGACCGCGGCCCGCGAAAGGGTTTTATCCGGCCCACGGAAATTTTATTTAACATCATAAACGTCATAAAATCAGTGTTTTCAATTTAAAAACAGACTCATTTTTCGCATTAGAATTTTTCTTACATTTGTTCACGTTTACTTATAGTTAGTTATATAAACATGTATGATTAGGAAATTATAGAATAAAATATTTTAAATTTTGAAACGTTTTTTTTTCATCGATCCGGCCCGCCTAGCACTTTCAATATTCCTGTTTCAGAGTGTGAGCTCCTCTTTTCAACCTTAAAGCATTTCGCGGACCATGTAGCTAGTTGTTTTTTCAATCCACTTTATAAGAAAATCTAACGTAATAACAAAGGAATAATGTCACTGAACAATCATTTCCAATGTTCACACCTTACATTTGCGGAGCATAAGCAGTGAGGATGTAATTTTTTCCGCGGACCCCTTATAGTTGCATCGAGGACCACCAGGGGTCCAGCGGACCACAGATTGGAGCCACTCGCCTAGTACATACACGCGTTATTTTTGCCGCAAAAATACGCGTGATCAATTTAGTTTTCTATTCGAATGTGTAGTATGTAATATTTCATAACGCTAAATCCTGAAGTTTGTGAATCGTAAGTTCCGTTTACATCATCTTGTTCGTCTCATAGACGTGCATAATGGCGTGCATATTGTGAAGCCATATCTACCGATATGTGGGTTATTTGTAAAGAATTTTTCTAAGTAAATAATATCGCATAAACTAAATAGAAAACTACGTGTAACACGAGGAAAAATGCTCTAAATGGAAAAGATAGGGTTTTTGAAACCATAAAAAGTGTTTGATTTAATGAGTTAATTAATGATCTGCCGATAAAAATGAGATGAAATTCATAACACCATCGACACTGACGTATTTTGCATGAAATCTCCTAATGTAATATTAGTGTTTATCCGAATAATTGATTCGCTGAAGAATTCGTAACAGAATTTTTTAATATTCCGCCCAAATTACATTTTGGAAGCAATGATTACAATGCTTGAGTATTTCCGTCCGTCCGTCGTAAAGTTCAACTCCTAAACCGCTAGATGGATTTGAATTGAATTCAATACAAGTGACCGTTACTAAAATTTATCGCCCAATTGTGATTTTTAACTGCATACGTCAATTAGAACTTCGACTTTACAGATTAATTAATATAATTATACTCGTATCTCGTTAAATGGCATCCGTCAAGCAACAATGAAATACCTTACGTTTCTCTCTCTAGCTCTTATATGATCTGTAAGGTATAGATTAAAAAAATTATTAGGATAGAGAACAACATTTAATACAAGATAGTCCGCGAGACAACACAATTACGAGTTTTAGTTTCGGAGATAAAAATCCCGAGTAAAATATTGGAGGCCTATGGTTAATTACAATAAAAAATGACAAAGAAAATTTTCCTTACATCCATAAAAATTAAAAAAAAAGAAGTACACAAATACACAAAGGTTAACGGGAAAACTGTTGTGTATTTATTTACTTCTTTTTAAATTTATATTGTTAAAAGGAGGTTTCTCCTTTTTCATTTTTTATCGCATATGTTGTTTACATCGATCGCTAAGTCGCTTCCCCCAGCAAACAACAATTGAAAATCCATATATTTCTCTATTCCATTCATTAGTTTTTAACTAGGAGACGACTTCCCTATGCTATTCAGTTGATTCGGAAAAGCGAATTCTCTTTTTAATTTAATGACATCATAATTGACTACTTTGGTCTATGATCAATTTTCCGAGTTTATATTATATTACATTATATTATATTATTTAATGTTATGTTATGTTATGTTATGCTATGTTATGCCATGTTATGCCATGTTATGCTATGTTATGCTATGTTATGTTATGTTATGTTATGTTATGTTATGTTATGTTATGTTATGTTATTTTATGTTATGTTATGTTATGTTATGTTATGTTATGTTATGTTATGTTATGTTATGTTATGTTATGTTATGTTATGTTATGTTATGTTATGTTATGTTATGTTATGTTATGTTATGTTATGTTATGTTATGTTATGTTATGTTATGTTATGTTATGTTATGTTATGTTATGTTATGTTATGTTATGTTATGTTATGTTATGTTACTTTATATTTAGGCTTGGTAGGATTCGAGTTAAATTCATATATGTCGATAAACATCGAATTTTAGAATATTTAAGTTCGACGAAAATGAATTGTCGTCGATAAGTGTCGATTTTCACCACTACATTTTCTACGAATTTTATGCTTCATGCTTTTAAAACGTTGTTATCCGCTCTCGAAGTTAACATATTTTGCCACCAAACATCCAAAACGGTAGAGACAGTCTGTATTTGCCATACCAAACGGCCACACAACATTCGAAATTTGCTTTCTAATGTCGCCGTCTTAAGGGCACACACTGAGCAGCCGTGGGATCCAAAGGTAAGGGATAAAATATCAAGATCGGTTTATTGCGCTCTTTCTGTACCCTCGGCCAGATCCGATAATCCCTGCGCACCTTGGACTTCATTTACCAAAAAGTCGAGAGACGTCTATTGCGCACTCTGCGCGACATTATCTGCCGACCTCCACCAAGAGGCGAAATGAAAGGTTTCCCAGAATTTAAAAATGAGTACCGATCGTCTGATGGCCTTATGAATTTCCAAAAGCACCCCGTCATTGAAATTTATATAATCCATCTGAGAGTGTCCCCCGTGCTTAGTTTCTTTTGAATTTCTGTCGAAGGAGCATCGTTCCATATACTCACTCTGGGATTTTTTCTGCATTCATAATCGTTTATTACACAACAAGATGAGATATTTTTCATAAAAACATTCATTCATGCATTAAGTTGTGCATTATATTCTAGTCACATTAATTACTCAGTAATGATCATGATTTCGTGAATAAGGGGATTGAATTAACGAATAGAATATTTCTGATTCTGATTTATTGCGGAAAATTAACTGTTCCATGTTGATGGACGAAGTGAACAACAACACATTCGCCAAAATATAGATAAAAAACTAACAAAGCAGTATAAAAGAAGGCTTCTTTTTATTTATACTCTTTAAGTGAAATTTAATTAGAAGGAATTCAATTTATAACTCTTTTCTAGATAAAAATTGATGAAATCTGTTGAAAAAAAGGTCGATATTAGATATCGCTTTTTAAGAAATATAAATTCGATGTTTGTGCGTATTTCTGGCCAATCAACCTCTTTGATTATTATCGCCAAAATATAAACGTCGAAAACTAAAATGCCCAATTAAATGCATAAATATAAACGTTGATGTAGGTCGCTGATTTTTAGGAAAAATAAACAATCGTAGTGGTCGCTTTTTAAGAAATATAAACATCGACAAACTACCATGCGTATAGTAGTAGTTATTTTAAGCATCGATATTCGTCGAAAGTCTCCCGAGAAAGTAAACGTCGATTTAAAACAAAATAACGTCGAATTCTACGAAGCCTAATTACATTACCTAGGAATTTTAAGCCGAGATACATCTTTCCGTCTTGATTACGGAAGAGGTTTAGAGGGTTAAACGAAATTTAAAAAAATGCAGGTGTACCTCGCTTGAGGTCGTTTTGCTAAAGGTGTTTCTGAAATCGTCGGATGAATCCTTTATTTTGTGGAATTCCATCAGAAATTAAAAGGAGATAAGCACTTAGTAGAGTAATTCACCTTAATTAGTAAAGCGGAATTATTTTGCCAAGTGTCTTTCTGAAGTTGCGTCACCTGTACGCCCCTTCTCACGTTCACGGTTTACTTCTTGATTGATATGGTTAGGTGGAAGAGGGGGGGCTACTCAGCCTCAACCTCGCCAATAAAGACATTTTTCTTTCTTCTTTCTCTCTTTCTTTCTTGATCTCCTGGTGCACAGTGACCGTAAATGACCTTCTATTTTGACCAAAAATTCAAGATGAACTTCTTTTCCAACATTTTGACAAACATTCTCTTTCTGAGTTCGGGTACTCTATGGTCATTTACACTGTTAACATTTGGGCTTTAGCTCAGGACCAGAACGGTGAAACTTCCACTTATCACGAGTTACCTAGCGGCGACCATTGTAAACACTACGCTTACTTACGTCTTAGTAACTCTCCTTTTTTATTAGATATCTTAATTGTTGGAGCTTCGTGACAATATACAATATCAGATGGATAAGGTTTAATTTTATTTCTGTTATTTGCAAAATCTTTAATTTTTTTCTCGCAATTTCCTCAAATATTCATCATCATTTAACCTATTTGGAATTTTTAGAAATATTACAGGTATGGAGAAAGTCATGTGGTGGCCACATCAGATTTTTTTGTGTATATATTTTTTCTTGTTGTTTTTCATTGTATTTTAGCATTATTTACATAAACTTTTCCTAATACGTAAGAAAATCGGTTTGCTTGTTTCACCATATAATTTGTCAATTATTTGATAAAGTTGATGCAATTTCAAAAAAAACCAAAATATAAATTTTGTGTACAATATCAATCCTTCTAGGTTGTTAATTCCTTTTGGAGGTAAACTAACCAGTCGATTTATTGAGGTTTACACATAAATTTATTTTCCACTTTTAGTGCAATTGAAATGTTTATATTAAAAAATATATTTTTGTATTTTTATACATAAAAGAGTCTAAATAATTCCAAATTCTTGGGGATTCGTCCACCGAGGTTTTTCTAATTTCATAGGATTCTTTAATGCTGTAGCGAACCCGATTTGAAGAATTTATTATCTATGCTCGAACAACAGACTTCTGTTTAAAACCGATCCTATTTATTTAATTATTTAGAATATTTATTTCATACAAATATAAATATGGGCGGTTTGTATCAGGAGGTCGGTAAAACCAAAATGGTAATGACGTAAGCACATGAGTAGTTCAGTTTTATAAACTAGTTGATTTAGTGCGTTAAAAACGTGCGTTGTAATCAAACCAACGGCTGAGATATTGAGCGTCTTATGGGAGATTGAAATCACCCTCTGGAGTCGAACCCGCGACCTTTTTTGAAAAATGTTTATGTCATTCGCTATTGGTACGTGATAATAGCAATCCTACCAAAGTTGGTTGAACTGGTTGAAGAAACGGATGAGGTAGGTATTGTGCGTTACGGACAGAATGACCAAGAGAATAAGGGCTTAATTATATTCCGATTATACGTGGATTTCGTAGCAATTGCATTCTGCTGATTATTATCATTAATATGAACATTTAATGGCTTTGTGAGTCTGGAAAAAATTATCCAGCTTCAATGTATGATAAGCATATTTTTGATGTGCGTATCCGTTGAGTTTATAGATGCTCCCGCGCACACAACACCCTAGGGGCAATGTGATGGAGAATAGAGAGGGAGAGAGAGAGGATGAGTAGAATAGCACGTGCCCCTTTATCGACCAACCTACTGCCTTCTCTCTCTCTATCTCTCTCTAGGGATTCCGTGACCCTCATGTAAAGCCCCTTCCCTTCCTCCTTCCCGCCATCCCACCCTCCCACCTTACCTCTCTCCCACCCGCCTGGGAACAAGGAGTTCCACTCGGATGGAGAATGGTAGAGATGGAGAAAAAGGGAAACTCCCGCAGTGTTGGAGAATACCGCAAAAAAATGGGTGAACAGTTAAAAAGGTCGAAGTAAAGGAGGTAGGTGTGCTGCTTGTTACTCGGAACATCTTCCTTCTCATTCCCACCGAGAGAGGGAGAGATAGTTGGGAGAAGAACGATCTGGCTAAAGTCTAATGATTCCGGAGAAAGTGTATAAAAGAAGCGATAGGATCTGGATGAAATAATGGGAGCTATATCGATTTATCTACATCTCGTGGCACCCATCTACTCTTTAAAAAAACAATTATTATATGAAAATACCAAATAAAATATGTTCCAAGTACAAAGAAGCACTGTACAATCAACCCTATATAAAATGCTTGGTTATGTTTCAGGTGTTATTCTCGGCCGTGGCGCCATTTTCTCGATAATGTACTGTGTCAGTGTGCTAGGAATTTTGTGGGCGCTATAACTCAAAAATTATTAAGTAGACCAATGCGAAATTGTTTCTTTGGAATTTTTGTTAAAGGAACAATGGTTGGTCAGTTTTTGGTAGAAATCGGTAAAACAAAAGTGGGTGTTTACTCTTGTCATCCGTTATTTTGAAATATTTGCTTTAATATTTGATTAATATAAACAAGTACAGGAATAAAACTTATAGGAAATTTAATTTTCTACAACATTTGTTTGAAATATTTTCCTATATAATGCATTGTTTAAGAGATATCTTAAAAACTATATTTTTTAGCTGCCACTACCACACCACCTACCGGCGCGCCGCGGCGACTGTTGTAAAGACAATGCTTAGTTACGTCTTACGTTAGTAATGCTCCTTTTATTTTCTTAATTGGTGGAGCTTCGTGGCTATATCCAATGTCAGAAGGCAAAAGTTTGAGTTTATTTGTTCTTAGTAATCTGAATTTTTCTCGCAATTCCTTAAAATATTTATTATCATTTAACCTATATGGAATTTTTAGAAATATTACAGGCATGGAGAAAGTGGCCACATCATATTTTTTAGACAAAATAGCAACGAAAATTATATATCGCATTATCGTTTATTCCAAAATTCGTGTTGCTCCTCGCCGACATCTCCGTCCGCCGCCATTACCCGTCAGCCCGTTGGAATCGTCTGAAATTTAAGGCCAAGCCAATTTTTTGCCTCTTTCATGTCGGTTTTGTATTGTTCCCATTCATTCAGAAGAATCAGGATTATTAAATTATATATTTGAACGCGGTTATAATTTCTCTCTGTCTATGCGCCTGTGCAATTAATAAAATTAAAATATCAAGTGAACAGCACTAGATATATAAGAACTAGTATAAATTTCCGTCACTGTGACGCGGTAAAATATTTTTACGTATATGTTACTCGTGATAATTGAGACAATAATCGTGTCTCGACACTGGTATGGTTGTCAAGGCATATCCACTTGAAATGGCTTAATTTTGCCAAATTAAATGATTAAACGTTAAATTCGACCGTTTGAGGACTGGGGGAGAAAATGGGCGATAAAAATAAGATACTTTGTTTATTTTCCTTTAAAACAGTTCCAGTTTGAAGATTAAGGACATTTTTTATAATTTCGATGAGCAAACGAATGAAAGCTTGGACGTCGCTAACATGATTTTTACGTGCTATATTATCTCATGGAGTTGAACCAGGGTCTTTTTGGCGATATTTTTCGCAAACGGCTTTTACTATAAGGATCAAACGTTGATATCTAATTTTAACATTCTACCTACTCGGAAAGTTTGTCAGTCAAAAATAGTTCTCAATTCTCCCTCTCTTTTATAACGGCATTTGTAAGCGGCGCCACAGTCGAGCATTGCACATGACGCAAACAACTAAATTATGAAATCTGCAGGGTTATGTGATCTGGGATGCTATTTATTAGACTGCCAAAGAAATCTGTGGAGAAATCTGTGAGCGGAATGAGCTGCCTTCAAAATATTCCAATTAAGATTCTGAGCAAATGAGTATTGATAGAAAGTTAAAACTGTTAACTATTTGCGTGACCTTTAATGCAATTCATAACGTTGCAGAAACATCGTTTTTAAACAATAGGTTGGCGAAAGGGAATCAACAACGTTAAAACCTCAGTAAAACAAACGTGCTCTTCCGTGCGTAGTATAGGGGAAAATTTTGTTTTGCGTGAAAAAAGTCGATTTAATAATTCAACGAAAATGCACGTTTTGAGGTCTACTAAACATGTTTTGGCCATTTACTCGAGGATGTCTGCGTGAGAGAGAGAGAGTTATAGGAATTTTGTAGCTACTTACCTCGAAACCTATTAATCACATTAGCGCAACATTTTATAGTTGACACCTTTGCTAAATGCACAACAGTTGGTTAGTTTATGGTAATAACAGGTCAGCCTAAAGTGGGGGTTTTCTGCTGTCACATCCGTTTTTTACTTTCTCCATATACGAAGTATAAAGAAATTATTGTTTTCATGAAAAAAATCGTATTCGAGATTTCAACGGAAATACATGTTTTGAGGTCCCCTGAACACGTTTTGACTATTTTCTCGATAATGTCTGCGTGTTTGTCTGTCTGTATGTGATAGATTTTTGTGGGCGCTTAAACTCAAAAACTATTGATCAGGTCAACGCAAAATTTTATATTTACATTTTTATAAAAATTAGAAGATCTGATTAGTTTTTGGTAAAAATCGGTGGAACGGAAGTGGGTGTTGTCACTTATCCGTTATTTTGAAATATTTGCTTTAATATTTGATAAATGTAAAAATGAATTGTGGTAAAAGTTGTAGAAAATTTCATTTTCTACAACCTTTGTTTGATACATTTTTCTATATAATACATTGTTTAAGAGATATCTTATATTTTTAGCTGCCACCACCACGCCACCTACCGAAGACTATTGTTAACAATTGGCGCTTAGTTACGTCTTAGTAACGCTCCTATTTTTTCTTGATTGTCAACCGTAAGTAAATATTGACAAAGATCCCAGAGCTAACAACATGTAATTTTCCATATAAATATGGAGAAAGTCATATGTTGTCCACATCAGTTTATTTATATTTGCTTTATTACTTGCACAATGTAAAAAATACTGGAATAATAGTTGTAGGAAATTATTTTCTACTACGTTTGTTCGAAACATATTCCCGTATAGTGAATTTTTAAAGCGGTTTTTAAAAACTAATTTTATTAATTGCCACCTCCATACCACCTACCGCCGACTATTGTAAACACTTGACGCATAGTTAAGCCTTGATAACGCTCCTTTTCAGTGCTTTTCGTCAATGCTGAAGAGCACTATTATGTTCGTGATGTCAGTAGTATGCACAAGGTGTGAAACATTAAAAAACAAAAATCAATATTTTAGATGTAGATGTAGAAAACGGGGCTGCCACAATACAAATAATAAAAACATTTCTTTTTACAAGTATTTGTGTTGAACTGTTAGCATCAATTTTAACCAAATTTAAAATTTTTAATTTACACATATATACAAAACCATAGTTGCGTATTTGGGCCGGATCAATCAAACAGGGGTGCCACACTTACAAATTCAATTTTTATGTAATAGCAGATTTGGAAGGAACAGATTTCAACTAAATTCTGTATTTAACATTTGTAAAAAATACCATAATGAAACCAAGAAGTTTAAAATGGAGACAAAGAGCAGGGCTACCACAATAGAAAGTAAGATTATATTTTACACGTATTTATAGAGAACTGGCAGCATGAATTTTAATCCAATATGGTGTATATTATCTTCATATAAACAAATAACCAAAACAATATTTCGACCTGGTCGACTTAACAGGGCTGCCATAATATCAAGTTAAGACTTTTTCTTTAACTATGAGTTAGGAAGTTTTTAGCTGAACCAATGATATTTAAAATGAACATGTTTTGAGCGCATATATAATGCAGGGCTACTACCATACGAGGGGAAAAATCTGATTGCAAAGCAAATATATTTATATATAATTAGACTACGGCGAATTTGACAAAAGCACTTATGTAACACGGTAAACCCGTGCACATCACTACTACTTGTTAGTGCTTTTCGTCATTGCTAAAAATGACTATTACCTTCGTGATGTCCGTCCGTACGAATATATCAGGGAAGAATTGGCTGCACCTATTTCAACCAAATTTGGTACGTAGAATAGTCTCATAAAATAATTGCTAAAATGACGTATTTGGACTGGATCGATTAAGAAGAGTAGCCAAAATTTCAAAGTTAAACTTTTCGGCAAATATGAATTTGGAAGGAATTGCAGAACCGATTTCTACGAAATTTCGTATGAAGAAGGCGGGCCACATAAAATAACAAAATCAAGATTTTTCGTATAGATACAGAAAGAAGGGCTTTCACAATACAAGTAATAAAAAATTTATTTTTACAAGTATTTGTGTTGAACTGAATGCATCAATTTTAACCAAATTTAGTATTTATAATGTACAAATATATAGAAAACCACAATAACATATATAAGGTGAATCAATCAATCAGGGGTGCCACAATTACAAATTAAATTCTTTCGCTTTTTATGGAGTTGGTAGGAATTGGATTAAAGGATTTCAAATAAATTTTGTATATAAAATTTGTACAACATACCATAATGAAACCAAGATGTTTAAATCGGAAATAAAAATACCACAATAAAAATTAAATTAATATTTCTTTTACAGGTAATTCTAGAGAACAGACTGCATGAATTTTAACCAAATGTGACGTACATAATCTTCATATAAATAAATAACAAAATTATTATATTTCAACCGGGTCGACCAAGCAGGGCTACCACAATATTAATTTTAGTATTTGTCTGTAACTATTAATTTCGGAGGAATTGGCTGAAGGGATTTCAAAGAAATTTCTTTTGTAAGGCGAGTAAAAAATGGCAAAACGAAATGAGAACGTTTAAAACGGATCTGAAAAGCAGGGTTACCACAATATAAGAAAAAATAATTTTCTGATTTCAAAGCAAATACGTTAGTATACGATTATATTACTGCGAATTTGACGAAAAGCACTTCTGTACCACGGGGAACCCGTGTACACCCCTACTTGTTGTGCTTAACTGTTGGAGCTTTGTGGCTATATCCAATATCAGACGTCTACGCTACGAGTTTATGTCTGTCCTCTGTAAGTTCTTTGAACTTTTCTCGCAGTTTCTTAAAATATTTATTATTATTTAATGTATTTGGAATTATTAGAAACAGTACAGATAGCCATGTGGCCACATAAGATTTTTTCCTTCATTTATGTTAATATCACAAATTTTCACTCTTTCTCCATGTTTTCACTAACTCTTACTTCCCAAATCCTGTTCTCTCTCTCCGTCTCTCGCAGTTCGCACTCCGATCTTCTTCTCCTATCCAAATGTCTCCCTTTCACGGGACTTCTCTCCCACACTCTTTATCTCTCCACTCACACATTCCCTGCAATAACATCGCATGTCTGTGTCTCTCTTTCTCTCACTGTTCTCTCGCTCGCGGTATCCAACCAATCTCCGACATTTTGAGGTTCCTCATACAAACACCTCTTAAAGTGTTTTGCATTTTGAAAGCAGCGTTTGCTTTAGCTCACTGCATTACTATATATTTTCGAGAGTTTATTTATCCATTTCCAAATACTTTCGTTTCAGTAACCTTATGAAAGTTCATTTCCTATTGTTTACACTGATAACACGCGAATTCATGTTATAGTATAAAGTTTATTTTAAACATTTTGTTCAATGAGAAATTCCAGTATATTTATTGTTGTTGACCGCATGGAGAAGGTAGAGATGGAAGAAATAAAAGAAAGTTAAAACATGCCCGACACTTACCATCAACTAGAAGAAATATTCATTTAAAGTGTTAATTAGTAAGAAAGTGGCAACATTTTTAAATTATTTAATTTGGGAATAAATTCGAAACGAGGGAAAGTTCTGCTATGCCCGGGAATCGAACTCAGGTTTTCCACTTGCCGGGCGGATATTCTACCACTGAATTATCGTTGCAGATTAATTCCATCGTTTCTGAACGCGGATGTTTTTCCCTCTTTCAAAACTATTCCCGAAATTGCAGCTTATGCCTATCTGCAGAGTATCTTTAGATCATATTATTTCATCATATTGTCAATTGAGACTTACTGATAATGTTTCCTTCTTGGAGATAAAAATATTTTCCAAATGAAGATTATTAGGATTTTTACGAGTTTGTTCGAATGATTTGTTAATGATTAAGTCCATCCTGAAAGACGTAAGGTCCTGTTAACACAAATCTGAAATCAAAGGAATAGAGGTAACTAGAATGTTTTCTGCTTTATAGAAGAAAAAACAAGCTAAAAAATTCGCTCACTCGCGTTTGTATGTGTGTGTGTGCACTATCCATTAAGTGAATCAGTGTACAGGCCGTTTAAGATGAATTCGCTATTATTTTTCCTTTAATTTCTTTATCGTTGTTTTCGTAAGCTCGATTCCAAAAAGCTACGAAACGCTGCAAAATTCGAAGGAATATCAACTTAAATATAAGATTTGTCTAAAATAATTGGAAATGATTCAGATATAATAATGAACTATTCACAAATACTATTCATATGTTCAAATATTTCTTGCAGCTTCAACACATGCATTTCTGTTTCAAAGCCCTCCATGCGAAAAAAGGAACCAAAGCGAGATAGCGGAGGATAGAGCCATCTCGAGAAGAACGTAAAAATACGGGGCTGAGGAGTCGCCCTCTTTTGCAAACACGTTTTTCACCAAAATACGAAAAGAGCTATTATTACATAACGCAACAAGACGATCCAGACGGAACTTGTGATGCCAACTTTCCATTTAATCATTTATTTAATACTTTTATTGCCTTTAATAACTATGAAATCACGCAGATATATTGCGTTTTGTGTTCCAAAATTTCATAATTTAGCGTTATAAAATATTAAAAATAATAAATAAATAAAATATTAAATTGATGAAGCGTATTTGTGCGGCAAAAATAACGGGTATATGTGTTAGACTATACCGAATCCGAGTCCAACAATAGTCGTTGCGATGGAAACACTCTTGTAATGAGTGATAAACACTGCAAAATCGTCTGTATTTACGCAAAATTCTAAGAAATACAATCACTAATCAAATTTATAAGATAAAATTAGGATCTTCATTCCATTCCTCAGATAAAAACACAAAATTCGCTCCGATATGACAATTTTAATATATTTTAATGTTCAAGATAATGGATGGATTTCAGATTTCCCATGTAAATCAAATAAAAAGAATAGATCCTGGAATCGAACCCGGGACTTCAATCATCGCAACAAAAAATATCCTCGAGAGCTCAGTCTAAGTAGCAAGAAATTTTCACCAAGTGTTATGAAAATCGGTCCATTGTTTCAAAAGTTAATAAGGGAAACAGACGGACACAACGACGAGACTAAAAGCCTATTTCCATTCTGGAAAGCAGACTAAAACACGAAATACTGGTTTGAGGACTAACCTTCATTTACAAATAGATTTTTCGCCATAATACAAAAAGAGCTATTTTATATCAAACGGAGGAAAGAAGCATTACAGAGCAAGGAATATCCTTGATTTGCCGAGAGCAGAAAACGAACGCATCGAGTCCGAATCACTTTGGAGGAAGTGAGGAGTGGTTTTACCGATAAATTTCTGTCCCCATTGATAGTACCTCGTTCGCTCATTCGCGGTTCCACGCCCTCTCGTTCGTTCGCCGATTGAAAATTGATTGGGTCCCATTCTCTCTCTCTCTCTCTCTTTTGGATCCACCAGCGCCCCCTGTGTGTGTGTGTGTGTGTGTGTGTGTTTTTGCATCGCCTTTACGCGTGCGTCCCAATCCATCCCTTATGGAAGTGCGGCCTGGAGAGTGTATGGAGGCAGAGAGAATAGCGCCTCCTATAAAGAGGACATATTAAAGGAGAAACAAATTAGGAACTCAGCTCAGTTTTTTGTTTTAGGAAATAAAATATGCGATCTACTGGTTGGATGGATATTCTAGGTTAAGGATGTCTGCGTGTTCGTCCAAAAGCCAGGCAATCTTTTGCATGTTATGTCCAAAGTAGCATAAAAGCCCGTCAATATGACGGAAAGGAATATATTATTCAACTTAAAATCTCGTACTTATTATTTTTGGAAATAATTTATTCTTGTCTTTCATATATCAAAACGTTATTCAAAATTCCAGCACAAAGGTATTATTACATAAATTTTAATGCTTTGTCATAGAAAACAGTTATACATTATTTAAGGTTCTCTGGACGACGAAATCGCTATATTACATCTGGCACATAAACAAACAAAGTATATAGGGTTTATGATGTTGATGATGATGATTTATAAATTGGTTATTGAACATAATTTGAAATGGCAATTATTTAGGATCCAAAGCAGTGGTTTTATTAATATTAGTTGGTTCCATCCTTCATCCACGTCTTTATCGCATGTAAACGCAGTGGTGTCTTTATTTGTTGTCCATAAATATAATATACTCCTCTGCAGACAGGATCGAATTGATCCGTTAGCTATTAATGGCTATACGGTAGGGCTCTCAATTTTCAGGCACTACTTTAGGCTTACCATTCCATATTAACAGCTGAACGGCGGCAAAGGCCTCTGTCATATAACAATTACTACATCTTAGCCACTGGGCCCCTCACAACCTTACTTGATCCGATCACGTGTGTAGAACAGCGGATCCCACACTTTGAGTTCGCGAAAGATTTTGAGGGTGTTAGGGAAGACGGAACAATGTATATGAAATGTTTAAACATTATAATATTTTTCGCTGATTTTAATTGCGTCATTAAATTTCATCTTTGATATAAACAAAGATTCCCATTTTCTCTAAATATTTAAATCACGTATATTTATTTGTAGATGAATAGATTTAAATGGGTAACGATTATGTCGGTAGTAATAACAGATCGATCATTAATGGTATGTAACAATAATAAAACAATCCCTAAAATTTGCAATTTTAAGAATATTATACTTTTTCCACAGTAGGGTACTAAAGCCATACATTTCGGCCAAATTTTAAAGTTGTAGCTTATCTAGAAGTGAAATAGTATTTGTATTTCTGTAAATTTTAACGGCCGAAACAACATATTCATCGAGATTTTCAAATGTTTATTTGGGTATATGCACTTAGCCCTAAATTAATTAAAAATTTCAGCTCCAACACGACATTATTTTTTTCACAATCCTCTAATATTTCCTGTTTTTGGATTTGACGTCATTATAAGTTTACGTCGTAGTTTTAAATCGATTGCATTGTAAAACATTCTACTGATTCTCTTTAGAATCACTAAATTAAAGCTATTATTATATACAGTTCATCAACCTCCATTATTGAAAGAAATACCGTTCATTTATTCAATAATATATATCGCGTTTTAAAATGATGACGTCATCATATGTATACGTCTTTGGTTGAAATCAATGGGACAATAAGAATTTCCCTATTAAAAAGCATTAAAACGATGATATTATAATACGAATAGCCAATTCCCATTGAAAAGCATTGCCCTGGTTGCTATGGTAGCTGAAGTTCTTTATTGTTGAGCTTCTGCTTTTTTCTGATTAAAAACATATTTCTTCGTCAATTCGGCACCGATTTGAATTTAGTCCATGTTTTTCTTATGGGCTGTAGAAATATTGGAACATTGGGGTCAAAAACGCCCCACTAAAAATGAAAAAACTTGAAATTTTTCTGTTTGGTTTTACCTAATAATCTATCATCCTGCCAAATTTCAGGTCCGTGGCATAAGTTCAAAATAATTTAAAACTTGTATAACGTAACATATTTCCTTGTCATACAATTTCTATTCGCCCAATACTACTTTTCTCTCTGGAACACTCAATTATGCGAATAATATATTTATTGCTTACTTTTAGTGCCTATAAAAGTTGGTTTCATTAATTTTGATGACGATATGAACATGATAATTAATTCACACATTACGTTAGTATGAAATAAGCACCTGCCAGGGATATGGAGGTTGGAATTTTATAAATCGCGGATTCCGTTGAAATATCCAATAAAATGGTATTTGAAACGCTATGTTTTAATAGAAATTCAATAATATACGACCAATAAACAACTTCAGTGATAATAATTAGAATCTACATGCGTTTCCTCTTGAAACAGTACAAACCTCCTTCCGATATCACAATTTTATGATATTTTTAATTATTAAAGGAAATTTTTCTGCGAGATGGATTTGAGATCTCCTATAAAAAAAATGGGTTGAACATTACCTGAGGAGAGAGAGTATAATTGAAGACGTGTTAGAAGGTAAACTAGATGGAAAAAGGGAAAGAAGTAGGAAAAGGTTTCAGCCGATAGACGATCTGAAAGGGAAAGTGAGTTATCAAGATATGAAGTGGACGGCGGAAAATAGGAGTATATGGAGAACCAGGTTTAACAAAGAATAATCACGGACCTGTCTACGGACAGACTACCTATGATGATGATGATGTAAAAAGAATGGGAAAACACGGTCCTGGAATCGAACCCGGTACTTCAATCTTCGCCAAATAAAATATAGCCCGATGTTGGACCCTGGCAGGACGAGCCTCATACCAAGTTTCATGAAAACTGGTGCAAAAGTTGATAGTAGGGGGGGGGGGGGGGCACACACATGCATACACTGACAGGACCATTTAATCGTAAAGCCACGTTTCCTTTGGAAAGCGGCCTAAAAAAGGAGGAGAGGGTGGGAGGAGCGAGGTGAGCGCAGAGGCACGGGCGTACGGGAACCGATGCAGAGCGTGGCCAAAATCCTCGAATAAATCTGAAAGTGAGAGATAAAGAGATGGTTGCGTCCTCGTTTTCGTACGAAAGCGGCGACATTCTCCTGAATCCATCGGATTTCTCTCAATTCTTTCCGTTGCTCTTCTTACTCCAGCCCCACTCCTTCTCTCGAACATTCTCCCTATTCGATTCTCTTCATTTTATTCTCTCAATAGATACTACCCGTTTCTCCCTACTCAATGCTTCCTTCTCCTTAAGCCAAACTCCTCCGCTCATCCCTTGCGCTACTATAAAATCAAGTCTTTGTAGATGTACTCCCTGTCGGAGGACACAAAGTTTCCTAATGCGTTGCTTGGAACCGACAAATTTTACTAAAACTCTCCAATACCGAATTTCATCAAAATAAGTTCTGTGGTCCCCGAGTTGAAACAAGCACTTTGCAAACTACATTAGGTCTTATGTAAGTGATCGTAATTTTCTTCCGATTTTAATCAAAATTGTATTCGGTCGGCAAATTTTACTAGAACTCGCCGATAGAATATTTCATCAAAATACGTCAGGCGGTTTCCGAGTTGAGACATCCAGGGTAGACGATTACAAGGAAATCAAACTAGAAAATCGTAATTCACTTAGAACTTGTCGCGTTTTTTAATTGTTGTGACCGAATACTATCTCCCTGGCAACTGAAGGAAGCAATATCTTCTGTGTATGTATACCGAATGAATTTAATTTTATTTCGTGTGCACGCAAGATTTATAAAATGAACGATAATGGATTTTCTACGATTAGGAAATGAACGTGAACATGAAGATTATATTAGGTACTATTCGAGTGAGGTAATTATTAAATAATTAGCGATTGTTTTATTAATTATAACTGATTGGGATATTAAATCGGTGAATTAAAAATTCTATATTTCTTTGGCATACCAGTTGACATTATACCAAGCCATTAATATGTAACTTTTTTGGCATGGTTGCATAATCGTAAAGAACGCCACTGCCTCGCATACGTGCACTCATCATGTGTGCATCTCACTTCTCTTGTTATAGAACCATCGCAAAGTTACCAAAGGCAACATCTATTTCAATTATCGAAAGTTAAAATTTTGCATGGTACGTAAACAACTGTCTTTCACTATCACTATATTACGTGGCGTCTATACTTTTTTCGTATTTGTTAATAGCGTATAAAAACGAATAATGTCACACACACACACCACATTTGTTTCCTATTCCACTTTATTGGGTGACTAGTGCGAGCTCCTTTGTCACTCGTCGACTCTGTAGGAATAAAAACCTAAGTATCGATTCCCAATTTCTTCCTCGTTTATCATTCTTTTTCGAGAGACAACCTGTCCATATCGTCCCCAATGTACCATGGAATTTTTAATCTCCATTCTGTTCGAACGATGCTATTCTAGGCCATTCAGGCAGGTGATTCGAAAACTAACGTAAGCCCGTCAAATATGACGAGTATGCGTGAATTGAGTATTAAGTTCAAATTGAAATAAAAATAAATAAAACCATATCTTATAGGCATTAAAAAGTAAGCAATAAATTTAAAATTCATATATTAAGTACTCCAGATACTAAAAATTGTTTTGGGCAATTATAATTGTATGACTAAGAAATACATTACGTTATACAATTCATATACGCCCACAGAATTATTTTAAATTTATGGAACATTTAATTTTTTCTCTCTCTCTCTCTTCTTTATTTCTTCCTTTCTCTCCTTCTTTACCTCGTATTAAAGCATTCAAAGCACGCTTTCCTTACGCATACAATGTATGGATTAAGGCTACAATACAATCTCGAGGTTTACAATGACACCACCACCCTCACCACCATCCTCACCTCCACCACCATCCTCATAAAATGGGAACTTCCTTTTATATAATATATTATCGTAAAATTCTGTTTAATTTCAACGGGAAATCTACAAGGGTAATATCCTATTACGAATTTCTAGCGAGGTGAGAGGAAGAGGGAAAGGAACATGGATTAAATCAAAAAGGATTCCTCGGGATTTAACGATGCCATTTTCGTCAAGGTATTAATTGTTAAAACTCCAAAATTTGTCTATTAATGGTAATAAACGTGAAGTGCGAACGATTTCGAATCGAAGACGAAAAAAGACTAAGAATAAGAAACCTTGATCATTCATCTTTAAAACTATGCGGGTCCGAAGTTTATATGTTAATTTGTCGAATTTATATAAGAAAATGAACGATAGCCTTCACTATGTAAACTCCGTCTTTAATGTATTATCTAATGGCAATATTTTTTCATTTTTAAAAGTTAGATGGCTTGGATAAATATTTTTAAAACCCCAACATCATACGGCTTGCTAAATGCACATACGGACCAATTCTCATTGGGTTAGCTAGTATGGTTTAAAGTTTATGAAGAATTAAATGTGCGACGGATTACTTTAATACTTAAGCTTATTTATATCCGAATATTGAAACCGGCATAAAATAACGTTTTAAAAATATTAATTTCTCGAAAACGATTCAGCATTCAACAAAAATCCTAAACACTTATCTGCTTATTTTCGATAAATCTTTATCTGTAAAATTTTCGTTAAAATCCGTTTGCCAATTTTCGCAACCTCTCCTTGTAAGGCGGAAAAACGATTTTTACATGTTATCTTGTGGGAAATGGCACCACCGTTCACACCCCTACGCCACTTCCCCGCTCCAACGAAAAATAAAAATTCTGGCTCCGATATGTACATCCTCGTGATCCCATTAGTATGTTTACCAAGTTTTAAGTCGCTATGGCTTTTGGTTTTCGAGATATGCTTTACACACACGTTGCCTTTTATTAATATTTATAGATAGGTGCCCCGGTAATCCCATTGACTGCAATTCAACAGATCCATGTCTAATATAACCTATGTCTCCCCGTCTTGCTGGGAAATGTCTAGCAAGATAAAATAACAATTTCAACGGCGTTGGTTACAATAATATACTAGATATAATGGTAAATGTTATAGAAAAATATTGGGAACCATTACATATTTTCTTTGCTGTTCAAAATCAAAGGGTTTATTACTTCCTTCATATACGTAGTATAGGGGAAAGTATTGTATTCATGAAAAAAATCGACTTCGAGATTTCAACGGAATTACACGTTTTGAGATCCCCTGAACACGTTTTCACCATTTTCTCGAATGTGTGTTTGTGAGAGATAGCTTTTTTCTGTTCTCTCACTCAAAAAATATTAATTAGGTCAACGCGAAATTTTATATTTAGCATTTTTATAAAAGTCAGAATAACTAATTAGTTTTTGGTAAAAATGGGTCAACCAGAAGTGGGTGTTTACTCTTGTCATTTATCCGTTATTTAGAAAAAATTGCTGTAATATTTGTAATGTAAACATATATCGGAATAAATGTTGCAAGAAATTTAATTTTCTATAAGCTTTGTTTGAAACATTTTTCCATATAAGGCACTGTTTAAGAGATATCTTATATTTTTAGCTGCCATCACCACGCCACCTACCGACGATTATTGTATACAATTAACGCTTAGTTACATCATAGTAACGCTCCATTTTCTTTTCTTAATTGTTGGAGCTTTGTGGCTATATCAAATATTGGAAGGCTATGGCTTGAGTTTATTTCTGTTCTTTGTAAACTAAAATTTTCTCGCAGTTTCTTAAAATATTTATTGTTAATTAACCTATTTGGAATTTTTAGAAATATTACAGATATGGAGAAAGTCATGTAGTTGCCACATCAGATTTTTTCGTATTAATGTTTTCTATTCAGTATTTCCAAAAAAATATGCGCGGTGAATTACGTTTATTTGACTAAGGAAATTAAGTCCATAAGTTGGATTCTGAGGATAGAAATATTATATATTTGTTTATATATTGTTTTAGAAATATATTAAACCCGTTTTTACTTTATCCATACCTAGTATAGACGAATGTATTGTTTTCATGATAAAAATCGGTTTCAACGGAAATACAGGTTTTGAGGTCCCCTGAACATGTTTTTACCATTTTCTCGACGACTGGGTGTTTGCGTGTGTGCATAACAGTTATTTGTATGTGAAATTGTTTCAAACAAAGTTTGTAGAAAATTAATTTCTTACAACTTTTATTTCAGTACCTTTTTAATTTCATCTAATATTAAAGCAAATATAAAAAAATCTGATGTGGCCACTACATGATTTTCTCCATATCTGTAATATTTCTAAAAATTCCAAATAGGTTACATAATAATAAATATTTTAAGAAATTCTGAGAAAATTTTAGACTTTACAAAGAACAGAAATAAACTCAAACCATAGCCTTCTGACATTGGATATAGCCATAAAGCTCCAACAATTGAGAAAAGAAAAAGAAGCGTTACCTAGACATAACTGTCAACTGTAAACAATAGTCTGTAGTTGTCTTGGTGGTGGCAGCTAAAAATATAAGATATATAAGATTATATGGGAAAATGTTTCAAACAAAGTTTGTAGACAATTAAGGTTTCTACGTTTATTCAAATACATTTTTACATTTATCAAATATTAAAGAAAATATTTCAAAATGACGGATAAGTGACATGAGTAAACACCCACTTCCGGTTGACCAATTTTTACCAAAAACTAATCAGTTCTTGTGACTTTTATAAAAATGTTAAATATAAAATTTCGCATTGACCTGATTAATAATTTTTGAGCTAGAGAACCCACAGAATTATCACATACACCCGCAGCCATCATCGTGAAAATGGTCAAAACGTGTCCAGGGGACCTCAAAACGTGCATCTCCGTTGAAATCGATTTTTTTCATGAAAACAATACTTTTCCCTATACTCAGGGCCGGCCAAGTTCTTTCGAGGGCCCGAATACAGGCATATTTTTCGAGCCCCCCATGTGAAATAAAATCTTCCATTTTTTTATGCATCAATGTTGCAGCTTAGAGCGAACATGTACTTTCAGAGGTCATTAAAAATATTGCCTGGAACAAAAAATATCAATTTATTAATAAAAATAAATTACATTTTAATTACAACAATTATTACATATTCTGTAATTCCATATTCTCAATAACATCAGAAAAATTATATTCTTTAAAGATATCTTTTTCTAAATATTCTTAATATATATTTTGGAATTTTAACTTGATCATTCATAATAGGCACACAAATCATTGCTTTAATATCGGATATGTGCATTTTATAATTAATGAAATAAAGGAACCAACAAAAATGTGGCCTCTGCGATCCTTGTAACCATTATGATGAGGCTGGCGGTGATGCATCGACGATGGTTGCCATGGATACAGTCCCCCGAAGGTCGAGTGTTCCGTAAACTGTGGAGGGCGTGTTGGATGCAGCGGGTCCCTGATCGACTCCATTGACAAAATAGTGAAGGGTTCCGAATTTATTTCTCATTACACCCACTCGGTCACCAATCTAAAATTAATTCATGCAAATGGGTAAGATTACTTAGAAGATGTGTATCTTAAAAGCTACCATAAGTTGCATAATACGATATATATATATATATATATATATATATATATATAATTGTGTGTGTGCGCGCGCACACATATAAGTAGAGCTTACGGTTTACGTACCTGAAGGTGGAGGATATTTTTTCCATAATTTAAATTTATTTCTACTCCGTTGGAGTAAATGTGGTTATACATATATAACTGAGCAAAAGGCCTGAGAAAGATAAATATTACAAAGTTTAAACTAACTTCAACCATTGAAAAACTTGTAAAATAACTTCATTTTGATAAAAAATAGAATTCCTCTTGATTTCAAATTTTATTTTTTATGAACGTGGATCAACGCCATTTAAAATGGTCAAATAGTATAAACTAATATACTTCTGTAGTAATATCAAGCTCTTCTTATAGCTATAAGCGAATTCTAAAAATTAGTCGTTTTGTAAATTTGTATGGCCAATCGCCTACATATTTTCGATTAATATTTCTTTGTTACGAGTGTTCCCTCGGTATAATAAAATGCGCAACTATACACGTCCTACTTTTTCTGTTTATGAGGGATTTCTGACTAGAAAATGAAACCATTGAACATATTATATTTCGGGTATGGATTTTTAGGACTAAAAAAATTTCATTCGGAGGGTAAATATCGGGTTTTATTATTTTCTTTTCATTCGGGTTAAAATCGGGCATAAATAAGTTCGAGATTTTTCGATGTTTTAAAAAAAGTTCAATCTCGTGTAATTTTCGGGTTTTATTATTTTTAATTCGGATGAAATTATTTTAAAATAAAAATCTTGTTTAAAAATTTAAAAGTTTGATCAACAATCAAAACTTTTTACTATAACTTAAGTAAGTTTGAAAGTGTGATATCTTGTGTTAAACGCCTTTAGGTTGAGAGGAACACCTCGCAGGCTGCACAAATATCTTGCTTCCCATTCAACTTCTTTTGAAGAAACACCAGATATTAGTGAAATGATTTTTCTTTCGTAGTGTTTTCAACTAACAGACACTTGGGCTCTTTTTTCCTTACCCCATCGAAGATCTAGCAGCGACTAGCTAAGGCGACGTCCTTGACTATTCGTGGCGCGAGCAAACCAAGGAGATTAAGATTGTGTTACAAAGTAAGCTTAAGAATAAATTGTTTACAAAGAGAATAAACAGACTGATCACAAACATCTCGGACTGCACGCAATTGTTGAGGTGCCTACAAGCGCCAGAATAGAAATTCTGTGACCAAATATAAAAAAAATGTTTAAAGAAAACTAAAAGTTTCGGGTATTTTTTGGGTTTTACTTATAATCTGGTAAAAATCGGATAAAACCCTAAAAATCCATACTCTAATTATATTATATAGTTTTGCGTTAAATTGATGGAACACTTGACAAAATGTCGAAAGTCCAACTAAATAAGTAAGAATTAGCTAGGATAAAGCATAATATAAAAGATCAAAGCATAATTTTAATGGCTAAATGTAAAAAACTCACGATTTGTACATATCCGATATAATGTCGACATCGTCGGGAGTGCGTGTGATGATACCGACGCCAAAAGAACTTGGGACTTTTTCAGTCTTTTTGTCCAACTTTACTTCGAATATTTCGTTATCCTTCAGTGGTCGATTAGTGAAAACAGCTGAATAATATTCCTGCTCCGATTACTTAAATGTTAAATACATTAAATATTCAACAAGTAGAGAAGAATTTATCAAGGATCGATATAGGCTGTTGAATTGAGACAGAAAGGAAGAAATGGTCGTTTATCTCTTTGGTGAAACTCACTTTATTTTTTGTGCCGTGCGCCCGTTGTCCTGGATTGCAACGTTTTTGCCACACCTTGGATGAAAAGTTAATCTGTCTCGTTTCTCCTCCTTATCGGCGAAAGCTTCCACTAGGTTATCTGTTGAGAAACGTAATTCACAATCGTAACGGCGATACTGTATATGAGTAATTAATTAATTAATATTTTAATAAATTTACTAAAAGTTGAACACGAATAAGCTATTATGCGCATGGTACAATATCTTGCGCTTTATCAATGTCATGTTGCTTTTTTATTGGAAACTGCAAAATCACCTTGCGACACCCCTCGGATGTAGATCACCCGCTTTCCTTGGCACTCGATCACTTTATGCATCACGTCCACATTAATGCTGTGCGACGAATTGCTGCACTCCGCTACGGCGGTGAACGTGTCCACCCAGTCTCCCGTTTGGTTCCGCCTGCTGTCCATGGAGAGTTTAAGCCCTCGCCTGGCACCCGGGCTGGTGCCGCAGACTGAATCTTGCGTCAAATCCTGCATTGTGAATTGCAAGAGAGAAAACGATATTAAAATGAAGTAAGACTTCTCCATTATCGACGTTGAAATACAAGCTATCATCGGCGTGCACTTCCTTTCAATAAAATACTTCAAATGACGTCGTTGACCCAAGCGATTGGTATTTATACGAATCGACAATCACGATAGTCAGCTCTCCCTCGCCATGACCCTTATGGCGTCTTAACTCTGCAGAGATTATTTTAATTATAATTTCAAGGAGGATAGATTTACTGCCTCCGGGGTCATGTTCTCCAAAATCGATACGTATTTTATCACGTCCGTGAATTCAAATGTCATCGACTTCTTATTGCGAGATTGTCCTCGCCTGACATAAAAATTTCAAAGTGCTCGCAATTGACGATGCGAACAAGTGAGTGTTCTTATTTAGCGAACATTTTTACGACATTTTCATTCGCATGAGGATGAATATAAAGACTTGTGATGCATATTGGTAGCCTATCTGATGGGAATAAGGAACGGGAACCGCAGAAAACATGCAAAATCTGATGTGGCCACCACCTGACTTTCTCTATTTGGAATTTTTAGAAGCATTACATGTATGGAGGAAGTCGTGCGGTGGCAACATCAGATTTTTATTTTCTTAATTGTTGGAGCTTCGTGGCTATATCCAATATCAGATGGTTACGGTTTGACTTTATTTCTGTTCTTTTTAAAGTATTTAAATTTTTCTCGGTTCCTCAAAATATTTGTTATCATTTAACCTAATTGGAATTTTTAGAAATATTACAGGTATGGAGAAAGTCAGTCGGTGGCCACACCAGATTTTTTATATTAGCTTTAATATTTGATGAATGTAAAAAGGTCTTGGAATAAAAGTTGTAGGAAATTTAAATTTCAAGAGTGTTTTTCGAAACATTTTTCCATATAATGCATTGTTTAAGAGATATTTTAAAATCTATATTTTTTAGCTGCCACCACCACACTGCCTACCGGTGACTATTGTAAACTCTTGACGCTTAGTTACGTCTTACAATCAGTAACGCTTTTTTATTTTATTAATTGTTGGAACTTCGTGGATATATCCTGTATCAGAAGGCTACGGTTTTAGTTTATTTCTGTTAATTTTAATCTTGCAGATCCTTAAAATATTTATCATCATTTAACCTACCTATTTGGAAGTTTTAGTAGTATTAGAGGTATGGAGAATGTCATGTGTTGGGCACATCAGATTTTTTACGGGAAATGGAAATCGCCCCTCTGGACCCGAAATCGGGTCTTTTTTCGTATTTCTACGTATTTTTTCGTCGTTAAATTTTATATCTGAATAAAAAATTTCCGCGAAATTTCCACCTTCCGCCTACTCCTGAAGTTTGTTAAAAAACCGTTAAAATTTGCCATTGATGACGTCAACACACAAACACAGCTATGCTTTTACTATAGTAATATGTACAGGGTGTCCCAGAAATAAGTGCAATAAATTGGTAGGTGTGTTCTGTGGCCCAAAACAAAATAAAAAATTCTATATAAACATGGGTCCATAAATGCTTCGTTAACAAACTAAGAGCCATTCGATTATTTTCTCCCCAGCAGCAGGACAGTATAACTTCGTTTCAAAAGTAACTGATTTTTGTCCACGCCAAGAGTTTTTCCAGTAGTTCCTTCGGCAATGTGCTGATTATCCCTTCTTTAGCAGCTGCATACTTTTCACTGATGAAGCTGACTTCGCAAGGAAAGGCATACTAAATTTCCCTAACATTCACGTTTGGAGTGACACTAACCCACGTAGTACAATACAATCCAGTCATCAACAGCAGATTTCTATTAACGTTTGAGCCGGTATTGTTGGAGATTATTTGATAGACCTATATATTTTGCCTCACAGACCTACATGTAGTTTACAATATTCCTTTGCTTCAACTCGGGAACCGCTTGACACATAAAATATTGAGAACATTTTGAAATCTTAAAGAACGCATTTGGAAAGTCTTGTGTACTCCGACATGGAGTACACCTTTCCAATCTTGTTTAATTCAAAGGTTTGCACCTCAACACAGATTTGTTTCTTTTTTTATGGAACAATATTGTAGTAAACGTTATCCCTAAAATTTTTAATTTTAAGAATTATGTACTTTTCCATTGTGGGGTACTCATGTGCGCCAAATTTTACGGTTATAGCATATCTAGAAGTTAAATAATATTTTTCTAATTGTTTAAATTTAAAAAAATTTAACGGTTGCAATAAAAATTTTATGGAGATATTCAAATATTTATTTGTGTCTTTACACTAATCTCTAAATAACTATATAATTTCAGCTCCCTAGCTCGTCCCATAGTATCTAAACGCCTATTTTTAAATTTTAAGAATTTTTAACAACCGAATTAATTAATATATCAAAATTTCTATAATCTCTATTTCGTTATTTTCTAAATTCTATATTTGCAAAAAATTTCAACTTCATAGCACGTTCGGAAATATTTCAACCTTAAAAATTTGTTTAAACATTTGCAAATTTTTAGCAGCCTCATTGTTGAACTTTTTCAAGATTATTTCTATATAGAATTTGCTACTAGATTTTTGCAAAAGCTCGTATTTACGACTTATAGTTTCCGAGATAAAAATTATTAAACTTTAATATACAAATATTTCACCTCCCTATTCTTCATAGATTGGTCTACACACTAGAACACCTTTTCCCCATGCAAACTTATGGGAAATTTAGCGGGGCATCTGGAGTCGAACCCATGACTCTGAAAGCAAAAAAAATACCAATTCCTAATAGGTATTGCGACCTTCTAGCAACGCTCAAAAATTAATTTCTCCAACTTATCGGCAAGGGCCCAGAATTAATTTACAAAAATGGCGAAATGCTTTTCTTATGGGGAAAAACAAAAAAATCGGGATTTCCGGAGTCGAACCCATTTTATTTAGGTAAGAGTCCACATTTTTTCTTGGGGTGTCTTTATGACCTCGACAAACGCTGAAACTTTTAGCTCTCTAGCTCTTGTAGTTTGGGCTGCACATTAGTATACTCCTATATGTTAATGACATATCATAAGTAAGAAGCGTCAATATATTATAGATATTTCGATTAAACATCACTTAAAACGATTATTATACAAAGGTGTATATATAAATTATAATGTTTTCTTTTTTTTGACTAAAACTGATGCTATTTGGGACCACTGTGGTATGCAGTGAACCCATTGTTTGGCAGTAAAGCAAATGGTTTCTCCGTTATTATTAAAAATTTGTATTTGTGGAAACAGTACCAAGTTACCAACCATTAATGCGTGTTTTCGTTAATTTGACGTACGTACGTACATACTTTTTATAGAGTTCCACACATTGACGGCCTCTTCAGTGGCTTAATTCGGGTGCTTAATTGCTTTCATTAGGATGCCCACGTATTCCGAGAGGGGTGGGTCATTCATCTATGTATTTATTCTATCAATTAACGTTTCATTGAATATGGTATTTACATTCACTGAACTACTATCAAGGGATTCCAAATTACTCGAGTTTTTGGTACCCGGGTATTCGATTAATATTACACCGAACTACTCGTGTACCCGGGCAACTCGAATATTTAATGGAAAAAAATCAAATTTTTATAAGTATTCATTTAACGGATATTTTATATTTTTATTTATATAAGAGTTATTCAATGATTTAAAAAAATCATTTAAAAAAAATTAAAGCATTTAAAGCACAGGTTTTCATGCGGTTTCAAAATTTCGTGGTGAAAGTACTACTTAGAGAAAAACACGCTCAGAAGAAGTGGAAGCCAACTTAACAGTCAGCAACGCTTGATACAATTTCTCCAGTCTATCGGTACGTTTTCCACTATTTGCTTCAAATAGTTTTAACTCTTTATCTATACTTAACTGTTGAGATTCTTTTGCCTTTGGCGTGGCGAATGATGCAATGCATTTCTGCAATTTCAAGTACTCATTCTGTACTTCTTATTCATGGTCGTCGACGTCGTCAGAACTTACTGAATGCTGAATATCGCTTAAATAAAGCCGATTAATTAGACTTGAGTCGGTGGTATTTATTCTAAGTTTTGTGGAGTAAGTGAAAAAATCGTTTGCTTTTGGATACACTCCATGATGCAAAAACAACAATAGTGATATCAAATCCGTGTTTTTTCGTTTATCAATTCTACTTTTTTATGACGTTTGGAATTCCCGAGCCAGAGGAATTTTGATTAATTTTAACTATTGAAATACGTAAATCAAAGTAGCCTCAGCTGTCAGCAAATTCGAGCTTTGTTTGCTCAATTCTAATACCGCACGTGTGTTTCTAGCACCATTACGATTTCCTTTTAGAAGGTAATGTGATCTTCACTATAAAGTAAACATGCCATCTCTTTCAAAGCAAGATTTATCGAGTCAGTAAGTTTCAAAAATCAAACTATTGCTGTCACTAGACTACTTCAACGAGTTTTGACATCTGAAAGCAATCGCAGTGATTTTTCTTCCATCTCCCTGACATACCTAAGTAATATTTCTGTATGAACGGATGATTCATTAAAAAACTTAATAATTCTTCTCATATCATCTAATGCATTATTGTAATCCGAACGAAATGCAGGTATTTCATCGTCACTTTCATTTAATCTTTCATCGTCAGTTTAGTTACCATACAAATTTTGCTCGTCTTCATCCTCGTCATCAAAAAATGCAATTTGTTCCTCAAATCAACAGCTGTTTTCTTTCTGTAAAATATTTCTACAACCGCCAAAGCTGGAAAGCTAAATTAATTAATTAATTAATTATTTTTTTCCTATTTTTAGGAAGAATTAACATCTAGTATAAAACTGAATTTTTCGAGTTTAAATATATACATATTTAGAAATTACTAACCTGTGACAAAGGGCAACTACTGCAGAAATACACACAAGAAAAGAATGTGGAACGATTTTTCTTCAGTAATTAGCAAGGCCAGACTGGTGGATGCTCCGCACACTTTAGATGAACGAATAATAACGACAATTTGGGAAAAACTCCTTTTACGGCATTGAGTAATTTACCTTTACGCTAATCCCGCCTTTCCGGCACAAAAAGAGAGAAGAGACTCGCTGTTTTCAAAGACTTGACAAGGGAATGGAGTGGAGGATGAGAAGGAGTAGAGAGGGAAGTGATTGTTTTCTTCCAGTTTTGATAAGCTGTAACTAAACAGGAAGTTGGATTTGAATCGAATGTAAAGCTCACATCTGTTGAAGCTTTCTGTAACGCGAAGGTAAAAACCGTAGTGGCTTTATTTATAGGCATTTTTTTTATTAAAATTTTTGAAATATTTACTTTAATTATAATAATTATACCTGTAGTCCGTCTACAATATTCGTGAATTTGTAACTTTAATTTTTCCAATTATAACCGAGTACTCGAATAAAATTACCTTAGTACCCGGGCACTCGAAAAATCAAAGAAAACAGTGAGTACCCGGGTAAACCGGTATGGAATCACTACTACTGTCTTAATTTACGACAAAGAAAACAAATTCCGTTAATCTTATACCGATTTCCTATAACAATAATAATTATCATTATTTTGTTTAATAGAATATATCATTCAATATAAAACCACCAGCGGTGAATAATGTGCTCTTAAATTCGAAAGAGATAATTAGTTGTAATAGGAAATTTCGCTAGGCTTCTAGGCTTCATAATTGCTGAAAAATAGCTCTGTAACTACCACGAAAAATGGAAGTTATAAAATTACTTTTTCTGTAATTGTAATGAATAAATTCCAAAAAACGGAATGTGATTTCATAGAACTGATTAACTAGGTCTTTATTTATATATATTCTGGCTCATACGTTAACAGAAGAGAATTTGAATAGATATTGCACACATTCAATACAACCTAGTGGCCTACAACCGTAGCACCATTAAGAAACGACAAAGGAGAGGTAGTTTACGATAGCATTGATAAAGGAAACTTGTTAAACTCATTTTTTCAAAGCGTATTTACGACCGAAGTGGAGAAGGGGAAGGACGATCCACCCGAACCAAGCGAAGAGAAGATGAACGATATACTTAAATCAGCGAAAGGTATAGCAGAACAGCTCAAAATCATCAATGCAAATAAATCCCCGGGACCGGAAGAGATACCAGCTAGAGTACTAAAGGAATTAGCGTTAGAAATAGCACCTTGTCTCGAAACAGTTTTCAGTAAGTCACTTAGTCATGGCGTTATACCTAAGGAATGGAAATTAGCGTTTTTAACTCCGCTACATAAAGGCGGGAAAAAAGACGACCGAGAAAACTACAGGCCGATTTCGCTAACCTCAATATCTTGCAAGATTCTAGAGCACATCATCGTTAGTTCTATGATGGACTTCTTAGATAGCCAGGACTTGCTCAGTAAATATCAGCACGGTTTTAGGAAGGCAAGATCTTGTGAAACTCAGCTCGCTCTGTTTGCTCATGATGTACTACGATCCAGTGATCGAAAGACCCAGCTAGACGCGGTTTTTCTTGACTTCAAGAAAGCATTCGATAAAGTCCCTAATATTAAGTTATTGAAAAAATTACAAGCCTGTGGAATAAATCGAAAGATAATCGAGTGGATCAGGGACTTTCTCAATGACCGGGAACAAATAGTAGTCATAGATGGATTTAAATCAGATTCAGTCAGCGTGGCATTTGGCGTTCCACAGGGAAGTGTCATCGGTCCCCTATTATTCCTTATATATATAAATGACATAGATAAGGTTATTACAAGCAAAATCAAGTTATTCGCGGATGATACGGTAGTTTACAGAGAGATTAACAGTCCTGCTGATCAAGCATTACTTTCTAACGGCCTACACGCAATTCTCGAGTGGTGTAAAGAGTGGCAATTAGAGCTGAACTTAGGTAAGTGTCCCGCCATGAGATTCTGGAGAAACAAAGAAATTGAGGCGATGAATTACAGTATAGAAGGCGTACATCTAAAATTAGCCGAATCCGTCAAATACTTAGGTGTCATTTTAACAAGTAACCTCTCGTGGGACGCACACATACGAAATATATCCGGGAAAGCTAAGCTGAAACTAGGATTCATCAAACGGATAGTAGGTAAAAGCGAAGAAAAAGTCAAAGAGACATGTTACTTTTCTTTAGTTAGACCGCTGCTAGAGTATGCGTCGAGCATATGGGATCCGTACGAGAAAGGATTAATCGCCGAGTTAGAGAAAGTGCAGCGTAAAGCTGCTAGATTCGTCAAAAATTGTTATGATAGAAATAAAAGCGTTACAGGCTTGATACGGGACTTAGGATGGGAATCACTTGCTGAGCGCCGATCACGTGCTAGGTTAAAACTTCTTGAAAGATTTAGAACGTATACTTTCTCCAGCGACGTCGAAGAAATAATAAGAACTCCCACCTTTACCGGTAGAATCGACCATCCATCAAATAAGAGAGATAGCCTGTAGGACGGAGAGATACAAAGGTTCATTTTTCCCTATAACGATAGCTGAGCAGAATAAAACTTGCGATCAAAAGTAACCTCGCGTATGGGCGACAACCCAGATCTAATTTAGGAGTTTTCCCCTTGATGTTAATGCACCCCCTTGTGATGGCTTGCAGGGTAAACTGTAGATGTAGATTTGACGGTGCAAAAGAGAAGGACTGAGGAACAAGCATTTATCCCCCTCCTCCTCCTAGGACTTAGTTATCGTTAATTTTCCCTCTAACGTCAATAAGAAAAGTCCTGACGTATTATGATTTGGCGGGATACTTTCGCTATGCTTACTCAGTTTTATTTGAGACGTGATTATGTTCGGAAGTGCTAAATGGAAGTTTCTGGGAAGCGATCTCCTTGTCGAAAAGAAGGCGATGCAGTCCCTCAAGATAGTGAGTATTTGCCGCAGCATCAGTAAATAATTATAAAATTATTCATAGATGTAGAAAAATTAAGAGATCTAAGTGTGTAAATGTTCGTTTTTTAACTTTTCATTAATTTTTTTAAAGAGGTATACCGCCATATTGTTATCAAAATGTTTAGTTATAAATCGTCGTTAGAATTAAATCATTAACTTGTTGGGAACGAGGAAGAATCGTAATCAAAGTTTTAAAAATTATTTCGCTTAAGTTATGTTTATTTAAAATGCGACATCTTTAATTTCGTTAAAGCACTACCAGTGAATTTTGTTTCTATTCCCATTCTAGGTGCTGTGAATCCCACCCTTCTCTTCCATTTCCAATGTTAAATCTTCACCCTTTATTTCCTTTGTGAGCCCCAAAGTGTGACGCGATATGGCCATTTTGTGATGATGCCGTGTGTGCGTGCGTGTGAGTGCGTCAAGAGGAATCTCTTTCATCGCGTGAGAATGCCTTCTCCCACCGCTGGATATTTTACACCGCACCAAAGGTAGGAAGGCGTCCTTTCTTTCCTTTCGACTCCTTTCACTTTCAGCTTCGGTTTAAAAGGATTTAGATAGTCGCAGTCAAAGGCAATTCAGTGAAACTAATGTTGGTGTAATTGATAGTAGCTCAATAACTTTGGCTAAGATTAATAAAGGTAAAATACTCCTTTAGCCAAACAATTAGAGGGTTACAACACCCAATGCATTTCGCCCATAAGGTGGGCATCGTCAGGGGTAAAACCTGTTTCAACAGTGACTGAAAGCCAATGTTGGTGTGCCTAAAGTTTTCGATCGGGACATGTCATAATTAGAGATGGGTTGATGGAGATTAAAGTAAACGCAATCCTTTAGTTAAACATTTTTATGAGTTTTTGAAGTAATTTGGCCATTTATATCCTCGCATTGCTTTATATAAATCCAGCCATATATCAGTCAAATTTCCTAAAGTTGCGCCAATTTTTGCATCGATTACTTCATAAATAGTTGCGTATAGTTTTCTTGCGTCAGCATCTAACAAATAAATTATTGAAATTCTCCAATATCGATAAAAATAACTGTATCTTGTTGAGCGTCTAGGGAACTCGTGAAATTAAATATGCTTTTTGTTGATACCACGAGCTGATAAGACTGAAGGAAAACTTGAAGTAAAGCTTGAAAGAGAAAGGTTGGCAAATAATGTAATCTATAAAGGAATATTCTAAAATTAGTTCGTAATTTCTAAAAGCTAACCAATTGTGGTCGAAGGCCTCCATCCCTCCGCAAAAGCTAGGAGTTGAAGGTCTGTGGGACCGGGAATCTACTAATATAATAATAATTATAATATATAATAATATTATTATTAATATGCACTTGCGGTGGAGTGGGTAGCGTGTCGGCTACTCATTACAAAGTTCCAGGGTTCAAACCCCGGGAATGGAGTTTAAAAAAACTATCATTGGTACCTGGCAGCAGACAGCAGTACTGTCAGTATGGTGTAGAGGAGAAAACAAAAGATGTTGGCTGGGTAAATATCTAATACACATGTAGAAGTGATCGGGACGATTTCAACGGCTAGGGTACTGCGACGTGGATAGCAAGAGGAAAACTACCACATTACAATCCCTAGCAATGATTATATGTTTGGAAAATATGAGTTCTCTCGAGGTAAAAGAATCATGAGGTAAATGGTCCCACAATCGGGTCTCCGGGCGGGGACTGCATTGAGAAAAACATTTGTCGAAAGTAATTAACGAACAGGCACTTGGAACATAAGAACTATGAGAAAGACAGGAAAGCAGGAAATGAGAAGAAATTAAGTTGACATTATAAGACTGAGCGAAACTAGATGAGAAGGGCAGTAACACTCGGAGGAGTTAACGGTAGTTTACTCTGGAGGAAATAGTTGGGAAAGGGGACTAACTCTGGTACTTAGGAAAGATATAATGAAAAGTGTGACAAAGATTATAGCAAGGAACGATAGACTCACGGCAATAAAGGTAAAACCAGTCCCAGTGGACATGCTGATAATCCAGGTATATGTGCCATCGTCAGCTCATGAAGATGAAGAAATTGAGGAGATGTGCAAATTAAAGACTTTTACGAATAAAAGGGAAGGGGAAAGGTAAACGGCATAATAATGGGAGACTGGAACAGCATATTCGGATAAGGACAGGAAGAAAATGTTATCGGGCAATATGGACTTGGAAAGACAAATCGAGGAGGGGAGAAACTCGTAGAATTCTGCATCAATAATGACCTTGTAGTGACTAATACATGGTTCAAAAACCATAAACGAAGGTTATACACATGGGAAAGCCCAGGAGTTAGAATGATATGCCAAATAGATTACATCCTAGTAAAACAAAGATTCAGGAACAGCATAAATAACGCCAAGGCATTTCAAGGAGCGGACATTGATTCAGATCACAGCCTTCTAATACTTGACGTGAGTACAAAGCTCAAACAAATAAGAAAAACGAGAAGAGAAAGACAGACCTGGGACCTAGAAAAACTGAAAAATGCAGGATGTAGTCAGCATGAAGTTGAAGTATCGCTTAAGAAATTTGGAAAACAAACCGAAGGCCGTTGATATAGAATGGGATGAAATTAAAACAAGTATCAAGGATACCTTGGATAAAGAGATTGGAAAACAAGAGAAGAAAATCAGAAAACCATGGATCACGAAGGAAATGCTGGAGAAAATGAAAGAGACCAAAATGGAAAAACGTTAACAGTAAAGAAGGTAGAGCCAACTATAGGCGTATAAACAATGAGTTGAGAAGGGTAACAGATAAAGCTAAAGAAAACTGGATAAAAGGAAAATGTGATGAAATAGAACAAATGGAGAAGTTAGGGCGGTACGATACGATGTACACTAGAGCACTCGAGTTAGAAGATAAGAAATCTAATGGAATTCATGGTATGGGAAATATGAATACCGATGGGAAGATCGCAGAAACAAAGGATGTAGCACAGGTAGGGGAATAATACATTAAGGAATTATACAGCAAACAGGCAGGAGCGGCAAAAATAGAACTGGAAGAAGAGGAAAACATTGAAGAAGACAACTTAGGACCAAGTATTATGGAGAGCGAAGTAGAAAAAGCGATAGTGGAACTTAAGAAGGGGAAAGCCACGGGCAGAGATGGAATACCGGCTGAGATACTTAAAGTCATAGGATCAGGACTAAAAGCGATCACGAAATTAATTAATAAGATTTACGACACGGGAGAGTGGCCGTGGGATTTCCTAGAAGTAACCATGATCTCTCTAAAGAAGAAGCCAAAGGCAATGCAGTGTAAAGATTACAGAACGATAAGCCATCTTTCACACACATCGAAGATCATCACGAGGATTCTTAATAAAAGGCTGGAGAAAAAGGCAGAAGAAATACTAGGGGAAGATCAATTCGGTTTCAGAAAATGACGAGGAACCTATTTGAATTTTTCAGCAATATTACAGGTATGGAGAAAGTCATGTGGAGGCCACATCTGATTTTTTTTAATTTCTTTTCAGCCATTAGCCGAGATAGTTTTCTAGCGGCCGTCCTTTCCTCTCTTACTCTACGCCTTTTCCATAACTTCCCGTCCATATTTCCTTATTCCCGCTTCGTATTCATTCCTCTTTTTTCTCTTTGTCACCTTTTCCGCCTCGCAATTTAATCAAATTAGCCTGGCCTCTTTATTTTGCCGGCTTTTGTCTGCTCCATTATTCTCCCTCTCTTCACTCTTTTCCTCTCGCAATCTCCATTCCTTCCAAATAAGCCTCAATCCCAGTCTTTCCTTCGTCTTTTCCTTCTCCCCACGTATTCCTTGCACTCTCTAAAATGCGCTTTGACCTTCTGATCTCTTTTTACTTTCTGCATATAAGAAGTATTCATGAAAAAATCAAATTCGAGATTTCAACGGAAATACATGTTTTATGATCCCCTGAATATGTTTGGACTATTTTCTTGATGATGTCTGTGGGTGTGTCTGTGACCGGATTTTTGTGGGTGTTCTAACTTAAAAACTAATAATATTTCGATCAGCATAAAATTTCATATTTAGCATTTATAATATAAATTCAACAACTGATTTGATTTAAGCTAAAATCATTCGAGTGGTAGTTGTAATTTTTCCGTTTTTGTGAAACATCGCCTGTAATTCTTCATTAACGTAATCGTATTTAATAACCTAAATTATAGATAATTTAATTCTCTACAACTTATGTATTTGATAATTATTTTTAGAGCCAATTGTTAAGGAGATATTTTAGTTCAATATTAACAGCGATTCTAGCGCCATCAACTCGCTAATTACCAACCACATATGGATAAAATCATATGTTGTCCGCATCAATTTTTGGTCCACTTAATAAACACAAGTCGAACCTTGAGGCCGCTAACGACACCTCTCTCATATCGCGGACGTTAGATTAAAGAGAAAATTTTGGAGAAAGAGGAATGGAGTTAAATTGAATGCGAAGAGAGAGGAAGAGAGACGGAGTTTGAGGGAAGTTTGGCCTGAATCGCTGGACTTGAAAATGCCGTAATTTTAACGTTAAATCGCGGTGTTTTCTGAGAGCGTTGTCGACGTTAGTCTCGAAAATCCGTCTATCCACGATGAATTTTCTTATTAGATTCGGACATATGGTATGGAGCATTTTTATGGTGTTCGGGAATCTTTAATACGTTATAATTTAAATATTTCACGAGATATAAAGATGCCATTGTAATTTAATGATAATGTCCGTTATATATGTAGTTATTGTTTGGTAATAAATCCAAATACTCAACGAAAGCTTTTACGAGAGACAAAAATATTTAAGTCCATCTACGACACGAAATGCAGGGGCTAGAGAGTGGTTTTTATTTGAATATCATCATCATAGGTAGTCTGTCCGTAGACAGGTCCGTGATTATTCTTGGTTAAACCTGGTTCTCCATATACTCCTATTTTCCGCTGTCCTCTTTATTTCTTGATAACTCTCTTTCCCTTTCAAATCGTCTATCAGCTGAAACCTTTTCCTACCTCTTTCCCTTTTCCCATCTAGTTTTCCTTCTAACACGTCTTTAATCATACTCTCTCTCCTCAGGTAATGTCCAACCCAGTTAGCCTTCCTCTTTCTGATAGTCTGTATAATCATTTGCTTCTCTCCTATTCTTCGTAGCACTTCATCGTTTTTCATCCTATCTGTCCATTTTATCTTCAGCATTCTCCTCCAAGTCCACATTTCAAAGCTTTCCAAGTATTTGATGTCATTTTTCCTTAGCGTCCATGGTTCTGCCCCATACAATGCTATACTCCATACGTAGCATTTTATCAACTTCTTGCGGATATCTTCCCTTATATTCCCTGTAAGTAGTTGTTTCTTTCTCCTGAAAGCCGCTTTTGCTTTTCCTATTCTAGTTTTGATCTCATCCGTACATTTTGCCTCTCGTGTTATGATACTTCCAAGGTATTTATATTCTGAAACTTGTTCTAATGGCTTTCCCCCAATAGTTATGTTCAGATTCTCTTCTTTACCCGATATTCGAATGACCTTGGATTTTTCTGTATTTATTTCCATACCGTATTTTCTACCTGTTATCACTAGTCTATTTATCATTTTTTGTAGCTCCTCTTCCTTTCTTGCTAGAAGTACTTGATCATCTGCGTATTTTACTGTTCTTATAATCCATCCTCCAATTTTGAAATCCCCTGTGCCTTCTAAAGCTTCTTGCATTAGACTTTCTCCATATATATTGAATAGGGTTGGCGATAGGCAGCAGCCTTGTCTTACTCCTCTACCGATATTTATTCCGCAGGTGTCCACATTATCAAACCTGACCTTTACAACTTGATTCTCATATAGATTCCTAATCAGTCTCCTGTCTTTCCAGTCTACACCTATATCCTTTAATATCTTCATCAACTTTGCCCAATTTACTCTATCAAAGGCCTTCTGCCAGTCTACGAAACATGCGCAGATATCTTGACTGTATTCTATTACCCTTTCTGATATGATTCTAACTACTCCTATAGCATCTCTAGTTCCTCGTCCTTTTCTGAAACCGAATTGATCTTCCCCTATTATTTCTTCTGCCTTTTTCTCCAGCCTTTTATTAAGAATCCTCGTGATGATCTTCGATGTGTGTGACAGAAGGCTTATAGTTCTGTAATCTTTACACTGCATTGCCTTTGGCTTCTTCTTTAGACGGATCATTGTTACTTCTAGGAAATCCTGAGGCCACTCTCCCGTGTCGTAAATCTTATTAATTAATTTCGTGATCGCTTTTAGTCCTTCTGATCCTATGACTTTAAGTATCTCAGCCGGTATTCCATCGCTGCCCATGGCTTTCCCCTTCTTTAGTTCCACTATCGCCTTTTCTACTTCGCTCTCCATAATACTTGGTCCTAAGTTGTCTTCTTCAATGTTTTCCTCATTTTCCAGTTCTATTTTTGCCGCTCCTGCCTGTTTGCTGTATAATTCCTTAATGTATTCTTCCCATACCTGTGCTACATCCTTTGTTTCTGAGAATATCTTCCCATCCGTATTCATAATTCCTTTACCACAAATTCCATTACACTTCTTATCCTCTAATTCCAGTGCACTAGCGTACATCATATCGTACCGTCCTAACTTCTCCATTTGTTCTATTTCATCACATTTTCCTTTTATCCAATTTTCTCTAGCTTTATCTGTTACCCTTCTCAACTCATTGTTTATACGCCTATAGTTGGCTCTACCTTCTTCACTGTTTACGTTTTTCCATTTTCGTCTCTCATCCATTTTCTCCAGCATTTCCTTCGTGATCCATGGTTTTCTGATTTTCTTCTCTTGTTTTCCAATCTCTTTATCCAAGGTATCCTTGATACTGGTTTTAATTTCATTCCATTCTATATCGACGGTCTTCGGTTTGTTTTCCAACTTTCTTAGGTTATCTTCCAACTTCATGCTGACTACATCCTGCCTTTCTTTCAGTTTTTCTAGGTCCCAGGTCTGTCTTTCTCTTCTCGTTTTTCTTATTTGTTTGAGCTTTGTATTCACGTCAAGTATTAGAAGGCTGTGATCTGAATCAATGTCTGCTCCTTGCAATGCCTTGGCATTCTTTATGCTGTTCCTGAATCTTTGTTTTACAAGGATGTAATCTATTTGGCATCTCATTCTATCTCCTGGGCTTTTCCATGTGTTTATGGTTTTTGAACCATGTATTAGTCACTACAAGGTCATTATTGATGCAGAATTCTACGAGTTTCTCCCCTCCTCGATTTCTCTTCCCAAGTCCGTATTGCCCGACAACATTTTCTTCCTGTCCTTCTCCGACTATGCTGTTCCAATCTCCCATTATTATGCAGTTTACCTTTCCTCTTCCGTCTTCTTCGTAAATTTCATTAATTTGCTCATAGATCTCATCTATTTCTTCATCGTCATGAGCTGACGTTGGCATATATACCTGGATTATCAGCATGTCCACTGGGACTGCTTTTAGCTTTATTGCCATCAGTCTATCGTTCGTTGCTATTATCTTTGTCACGCTTTTCATCATATCTTTCCTAAGTACCAGAGCTACTCCCCTTTCCCCACTATTTCCTCCAGAATAAACTACCGTGAATTCTTCCGAGTCGAACTGTCCTTCTCCCTCCCATCTAGTTTCGCTTAGCCCTATAATGTCAACTCTATTTCTTCTCATTTCTTCTTTCAAGTTCTCTAGCTTTCCTGCCTTTCTCATAGTTCTTACGTTCCAAGTCCCTATTCGTAATTTACTTTCGACAAATGTTTTCCTCAAGGCAGTCCCCGCCCGGAGATCCGATTGGGGGACTATTTTACCTCCGGATTGTTTTACCTCGAGAGAACTCATATTGTCCAACCATATAATCTTTACTAGGGATTGTAATGTGGTAGTTTCCCTCTTGCTTTCCACATCGCAGTACTTTAGCCGTTCAAATCGTCCTGATCACGCCTACAGCTGTATTGGATATAGACCCAACCAACATCATTTGTTTTCGGCTCTATACCATACTGACAGTACTGCTGCCTACTGCCAGGCACTGATGATAGTTTTTTTTTTTTTAATAAAACCTCCATTCGAGGGGTTTGAACCCCCGAACTTTGCAATAGAAAGCCGACACGCTAACCACTACACCACCAGTGTTTGAATATATATATATATATATATATATATATATATATATATATATATATATATATATATTACTCTTTCCATCGCTGATGAAGGGCATATGCCCGAAAAGCTTACGTGTTGTACACTTTGTTGCCACCCTCATCACTACCTTTCCTTTCCCTTAAGTATATATATAATTTCTATAGTTTAAATAAGAATTTAGCTAACATGTTTATTTTTAAGCACTGAAAATCTTTTCAAATAAATTCTCTATTAATTTATCGGTAAATAACCAACCTAATTTTTGCGATAAATATTTTACAAGAGATAACTTTTGCTTCGTTGTTTGTAGGAAGAACTGCTCATTTTTATTTATAATGTACTGTTTTAATAGTTAAAAATATAAACAAACAGCCAAAAGTTTTATTTTATACATTCTTTTAAAAATTTATTTCATCCACGCACTCCATCATCCTCTCTCAAAAATAATTTCCATTCAAAACAAGCGAAAGTTTTTAAACGAACTTCGCTAGAATTGTAAATTATATTGCTGTAATTGGAAAGAGTTAATTTGATTGAGAGCTGAACAAGCACCAATGTTGATTTTTAGAAATTTTCATTGTATATGAAATCATTTATTACCGAGATATTTTGGGAATTTTCTATTTTTTAAATTGTACTTTCGCTTAAAAATTTTTGTCATAGCTTTGGGTAGTGTAATTCATTGTAATTTTTGGAAATGAACTATAAGAATATGCTTCTTAACAATACAACTTTATTGTAATTTGCATATAATATACTTCGGAAGGGTCAATAGTATTTTTCTGATACCGTTGATTTTATGTTCTTACAATTTTGTCACTTAACGGAGCGCCATGATTATAATTCCAAATATTTGTAAATATTTTTATTTTCCTAGGCATTCCAATTCCGTTACATCTCTTGGTTTAGAAGTAATGACTAACAATGAGCCGCTGTTACATTTTATTAATATAAATTCACAAAAATAACCCTGAAACTGTTGTGTATTGCATGAATACGGTTTTCATTTCGTAGGAATACATGAAAAGTACTTCAATCACATCCCATTTAACTCCAGCTTATCCTCGCCGAACTACGAAAGGAGTACGAGGCAAAATATCCGAGGTACCTCCCAAACCCCATTTTTCTTTTTTGACACTGCAGCTACGCCCAGCTCTTTTATTTTCTCGGAGATCCTAAACAAGAGAGGAGAGATGCACACACCATGCGTGCATACATGGGAGGCAGAAGCGTTCTTTACGATTTACGCAATCATGTCAAAAATATAAATATTAATGGCTTAGTATGTCTAAGAACTGAAATGCCGGTAGTAATACCAAGGAAATATCGAATTTTATATTCACTGAATTGAAATCGGCTGCTCTTTCGATAAAAATGTATTGAGAATAAAAGATGCTATATCATTAGTTCTACAAATTTAATTTAAACATTTTTGTAAGTGGTATTTTACGATATTTATCCATTTTTGTCACTAGTATAGTGGCACTTCTGATTAGGCTGCGTGAAACATTTGTCATTTTCTTTGCCCTAATATCATAAATACCAAATTTCATCGACATCCGCCCTGTAGTTTCGCAGATGAAAATGCGGACGGACGGACACGACCAGACCATAAGACATTCAATATTAACTCTTTATAAACAACTCATAAAAAATAGGATAATGGCTAGCAAAAACACAATTAGCGAGAAAGAAAGAAGAAGGCAATTAGGGAATGGAACTGGAAGGAAGAAAGGCTAATATATGTTTTATTGGAGATATCTTGCGTTTCGCCCTTCATAGTGACATTGGATCCATACGGCAAGTGAGGTATTATCGGTTTTGGCTAGGAATATTATATCCTCTTGTGGTTCCAGATCGAATAAGCTGCCGTTGAACGTTATCATTTGAAAAAGGACCTCATTCTCTGTTTTGTTTCGGGTATACAGAGTGTCTGAGACAAGGTCACATTTCAAACATTTTAATGAGAAAATGAATAAAGCTACAAGAGTACGGTTTACAACATTTGAAAGCGGTACCCGAAATTTTTGCACACGCTACTTGTTCTACCGTTCGATAATGGCCTCCAAGATCGCTGTATTTAACGCCCATGGCCTTCTCCCTCTGTGAAGGACCAGGTGTACCGCTCACGAGTCGTTTCTTTACAAGACCGCAGCGCCCATGCTGTGGAATGAATCCCACCTGAAATATGTGACAACGCTTTCCGGGCATTTGCATACCGGACGGACATTGCACGAGCAACAAGGGGGGCTCAGGTTGAAGTGCATTAAGATGGGGAAAAGTGGAGAAAAAACTTTCCGAGTTGTGAAACTTTGGTTTACACATAGATCTTAAAAACAAATTGTTTTACAGGAAATATGCGGATATATTAAATTCATATATTTCACAAATGGAGATATGTGATTTGTAACAAGTAGTTCTGAAAAGAACTACTTTCCTTTCAATAAGATTTCAATATATAAATACCACCTTCAGAATTAACAAATTTTCACGTTAGTAGTAGCAGAAATGATTATTTTTAGATGCACTGACGGCTAATATCATTTCGCACCGTTGAATATTCTATTCAGAAAAATCCTTAGACAACCACAACATCCATGCTCTAGGCGAAAATCGAACCCGCGACATTTGGGTTAGCTTGTTACCTCTATAGCAATTAATCGAAACACGGCTGGAATGTACACTCGGCTATACTCTAGCCGAGTTCGGCAATAGTAATCAACAAATCGAATAAATGGCTTTCAAAACGCCGAAATGAAGGTTTTTGAGAGTAATTCAAACAAATACGATCGAAAATCAAAATTATGTGATAAGAATCTTCACTTTTTTCCCCTTATAACAGTACAACTCGCACTCCGATAACATAATTCTAAAATATTTTAAAATGCATTACAAAATCTCTCTGCCCGGCGGATTTTAGATTAACCATGTAAGACAAATGGGGAAAGAACTCACCTGGAATCGAACTCGAGGCCTGTAAATTCGGAATATAAATTATGGCCCGAAGGTAGTCTCCCAGAGCAGTAGCCTCACACCAAGTTTCATGGAAATCGGTCCATTCATGAAGATGATGTTAGTGGGACACACACGGAGAGCGAGGCGATCTCATAAGACTACTTTCCATTTTTTGGAAAAAAGGCTAATAAATTGTTTTATAGAAAATATGCGGATACATTCAACGAATATTCCAGCCATGAAGTTACCAGTATCAGGGGAATGAGATTTGTGAAAATGTTGCTATGACTTTTCCAGTGTCGTAATAAGTGTTCTTATTCAAGTGTTCCATTCCTTTCCCCTCGGCCACGCCATCCGTATCTCCATTTACTCCAAATCCTCTTTCCCTCCACACCTCAACCTCTCCAGCAGCCAGACACTTCATACTCCCGCCTCTCACTGTCTCACACACGTCCTCCGAATGAAGTCCGTCTTATCTGCGCAACTCCAACGACCTTTCAATATTTTTTACCGCCAACTGGGGTGAAGAGGTCGAGGGAGTCCTGAAATAACTTTCGCACGACCTTTTTATCCTATAAGATGTCCTCTTAACTTCTTAACCTTATTTAGTCTCTATGGTTTGCACACAGCTTCTTGCTTTTTGTTCTTGCCGAGACGGATAATGAACGAAAAGTCGTTTTTCTTGGAACACAGAAATTCACTTTTATGGCCGCAACTCGTTTATTTATATTTGCTTAAATACATGACCAATTTAATGAACTACTATAATAAAGAGGTTGTAGGAAGTTTAATATTCTACAACCTTTGTTCAAAACATTTCCCCATATATTGCATTGTTTAAGAGATATTTTAGAAATTGTTTTTTTAGCTAACACCACCACAACACCTGGCGGCAACTTTTGTAAACACTTGGCGCTTAGTTACGTCTTAGTAACGATCCTTTTTAGTATTTCGATTGTTGGAGAATCGTGGATATATCCAATATCAGAAGGCTACGGTATAAGTTTATTTCTGCTCTTTGTAAAGTCATTGAATTTTTTCTCGCAGTTCCTTAAATTATTTATTATCATTTAAAGTATTTGGAATTTTAAGAAATATTACAAATATGGAGAAAGTCATGTGGTGGCAGCATTAGATTTTTAACTAATCAACTTTAATTTAGTCTTTTATATATAATGATTATTTTGGTTCAAAATGCCATTATTTTTGCTTAGAAGATTGGGAAATATATCACGAAGGCACACGCTGGATTTCCATCGCATTTTATCGGGTTTGTGTTTTTATCGATGGTTTTGAAGAACGGATGACATCAGCTACTCCTCATTGCTTTTTGTGATGCTGCGCCGCTTTGAAAGGTTGGATCAATATACCATTATTCTTCCGTAGCATGAAACGATAAAAAAGCTGTCAATTGCTGATTTTATCGTTTTTATCGTCCATATATCTTTTGTCGCGTGAGTAGATTTGATGACGGGATTTCCAATCTCAGTAGCTTCAAGAGTTGAACCGCAGTCAGCGTGGTATATATTCAGCGGCTGATTGATTGAATGCCCTTCTTCTCTGTTAGGGAGGTTGTCCGACAAAGTGCTTGATTTGGCAGATGATTTGACAAGCTACACGCGGACGACGCTCGTTGAACCTCTGTCACGTGACATTTTAGCAATTCAAATGTAAACATATAAAATACTAGAAGTAGTATGCAAACATTTCTTCTCACGTTGAAAACATTAATTTCTCAGACAAATATTTCATATATATTAATATTTCATTAATTCAGAAATTTGCACCTCTGTACCGATTTCCCTTCTTTACTTTTGGGACAATATTGGAGTAAAAGCAAACCCTAAAATCCGTAGTTTTAAAATTTTTGTACTTTTTCCATTGATTGGCACTGATTGTCCTCTAGTACCTAATTATTTATTTATTTTTTAAACTAAGAATTTTTAAGAGCAAAACAAATATATCAGAATTTCTATATTCCCTATTATGCAATTTTACGAAATCCACATTTACAACAACTTTCAGCTTCGTAGAGCATGCAAAAATATACAAAAATTAAATATTTGTTTAAATTTTGCGAAATTTTAGCGGTCGCATTATTAAACTTTTTTGAGATTTTCTAGTTTTCTAGTCGGCTATGCACATCGTCCCAGCACATAAAAATTTCGATTCTCTAGCTCATCTGGAAGTGCTTAAACATTAGTATCATTTCATATATACGATACGATCTATTACTATACATAGACGTTTCTTATATCTTACAGCGGATATAATACATATATAGGAGGATACTAATATTTAGGTACTTCCAGAAGAACTGGAGATTTTAAGTTTTTACGTCAGTAGACATGTGTGCAAAAACAACTAGAAAAAACAAAAATATTAAAAAAGTTTAGCAATGCGGCCGAAAAGGTTTTGCAATTGTTTAAACAAATTTTCAAGGTTTATGTATTTCCAAATGTGCTACGGAGCTGAAAGTTTTTTAAAGGAAGAATTTGTAAAAATAACGAAAGAGGGATTATAGAAATATTGATAGTTAAATTTGTTTGGCTGTAAAAATTCTTAAAATTTGAAAAAATAGATAAATGTTTAGGTACTACGGGGAAAGCTAGGGACCTTAAATTTTAAAGCTATTTTTATCTTAGTGCATATGCACAAACAAACATTTGACAGTCTCCATAAAGTTGTTATTGTGGCCGTTAAAAATATTTAAATTTTAAACAATTAGAAAAATAGAATTTCCCTTCTAGATGTGCTATAACTTTGAAATTTGGCAGAAATGTGTGGCATTCGTAACCTACAATGGAAAAGTAATGTTTTTTTAAGGTGAAATGAAATGGTTGCAGAATGCAAGCCTCAAACTAATTGTATAGTATAGATATATTTATGTACTTTTCTTATGGGGAAAAATAGGGCCAAAACAGCTCCTAAAATTATGAATTTTCTCAATTTTGGATTTCTATATGGTATAAACCTATAGGTAATCTTGCCAAATTTCAAGTTTGTAGCTCATCTGGAAATGCCTAAAAAATAGTAAACCCCTGTTATATCATTGGTAAGAAGCAGCTATTTTAAATAGAGATACGTGATATCATAAGTAAAGAGCAGCTTTGTACATAGTATAGATATTCATTCATTCATTCGTGTTCTGTCTTACGACAGGTCCTACCAATTAATTAATTGGTTTTTGACTAGGGAATATACATACACGGTGTGGTGGTTTCCCGTTGCCTTCCACACCAGTATAGATGTATACACATAAAAATCCTCTATTTCGATCATTGGCTAAATTTAATTAATAGAAATGAGTTCTGGGACCAATCGTTATTAAGAATGAATTTGGATGACCAACGTTTTGATTTTGATTTCTCACAAATAAATGTAGTTTGAGATTGGTTTAAACGTATTCAAATAAATTTATGTACGGAAACAGCGTTTATGTACACAATAGCCAATCACCCTTTGTTGATCTATTTACTGTTGGGCCGTGTCGTCACAATTGACTAGTTTCTTTTTCTGGAAGAGCACAATGGCCGAACATTAAGATCAAAGAGACTCATGACACAATCTTATATAACACTGACAAATAAATTACCCACAACCTCGAATGGACGACACCTCGGATTGATGGTACCTCGAATTGACACAATCTACATAGATATTAAAAAGTGAGATGTTTTTAAAAATTAAGCACATTTTGTATTTTCATCCACATGCATATGAAAATCCTTCTGTCAAACAATTTCCTTGTCATTTCCTTGTTCATAGGTAGTCCCAACTAAATGTAGTTCTAGAAAAATTTGAAGTGAAATGTATTGGGTGAAACGTAATAGAATTTTGATTCACTGGCAGAAGCGGATCACCGGATGTACGATGAAACTTTTTAAACAACACCACCTCATGTAACCGAGCTTTGGACTGTCCATGCCATCAAATACGAGACAGCTATACCATTAGTCTACGCTCCTCTTCCAAACTAGTCCTCGGAGACTTACCTGAAGCCTCCGCACTCTTTCGCTATATCTCCCAGACTCTCACTTCTTCTTTACGCAAAAACACTTCATGCACAACTTCATTTTAACTCACAATTATGTATACATTAACGTAATTGCCGTCAAACATGACTGGCATGCGTGAATTAATTATTAAGTTAAAAAAAATTCAAATAAAAAACTAATTATTGGCACTAAAAAGTAAACAATAAATAAAATGAACATATTTGAGGGTTTCAGAGAGTAAAAATAGTTTTGAGAAAATAGAAATTGTATGACAAAGAAATATATTTTGATATACAATTCTTATACGCCAAAAATTATTTTTAGGCTGGTTTCCAAAGGAAACATAGCCTTATGAAATGATTCTATCTGTGTTTGCTTATGTGTGTCCCCTACTAACAACTTTTGCACTAATGGACCAATTTTTATGAAACTTGGTATGCTCGCGCTGCTATGGCCCACCTAGGGGCTATATTTCATTTGGGGAATATTGAAGTCTCGGGTTCAATTAAGGAGGCGTAGTTGTTAGGACGCTGGCTGCTACACGCCTGCTGCTTGAAAAGGCAGCGGGCACGAATCCTGCTCAAATTCGGCACTTCGTCCTTCGTAAGGGACGTTAAGCCGTTGGCCTCCTTGAGGCTCTTCGTTAAGAGTAGGCGAATGCCGGCACCAAGTTTCCCTCCTCCATTGTGATTGTGGTGTGGAAGAAGTTATGGCTATAATAATCCAAGAGGTTGATTTGATAGAAATATAATCACACACAAGTAATCAATTCGGAACTTCAACTTTGGGAAACCAGCATTTGTTCTGGTTTGGACTTCTTCTTAATTTATGGAACATTTAATTTTGCCTCTCTCTCTCCCTCTCAGCCACTTTTCTTTCTTTCTTCCTCTCTCTCCCCATTCTTTCATCCTCTCTCTCCTATTCTTTCTCGCATAAAAGCATTAAAACACCCAATCCTTACACATATTGGGTCGAGTGAATAAAAATTAACCAAATGCTTAAAGCAAACAGTAAAAGCAAAAACATTTGCTTAAAGCATAAGCAAATGTTAAAAGCATCTGCTTCATATTGAGTGAATAAAAAAATTTGCCTTTGCTTATAAGCATTTGATATTCAGTTTTAAGCTAATGCTTAAATTTTACGGAAGAAAGCTTTTTGCAACTCTTCCCTCACATGTTTTTGTTTACATTTAAAGTTTTACATAGTTGAATTTCAAACTAATAACATAAATATATTGGGTAATATTTTTTAAAAAGTCATTTAATAATTTTTTAACTTTTTCATTTATAACTGAATTCGATAATATCACAAATCATGGGTGCATTTTTATTCAATTAGTTATATTAATTTTATCCAGTCATTTGCCTTTATAGTAATTTTGGACGCCACAAATTTTACTGTCTTACATACAGTAGTGCATTGTACGTGGTGATCTTCCCCGGCTCCTATTTGAAATCTGGGATCACTTAAGTACCTTAAGAATATATCTATCTTCTGTTTGGAAGACAGTGCTCAGCCAGTCTCTCTTGATATTCTCCGAGTAACAGATTTGAAATAAACTTAACATTTTCTTTAGAGAAACGATATAAATTTTTATAACCGTTGGTTGTTGAAACTTTTCTCGTATTTTTTTAGCCTTTCGTGCCACCATAAACTGCCACATTTATATTTAGGAACAATTATCATGAAAATAGAGTATTTAGAAATATTTTAGCAAGCTCTTTACCTCACTTAAAAAGTTTAAGCGTATGCTTAAAGCATTAAGCAAAAGCTCGGTTTTATTCACACAATTTTAAGCAAATGCTTAAGAAAAATCCTTAAAAAATAAGAAAATGCTTATTCTTTCTAGAAAAAGCAAATGCTTTTTTTTATTCACCCCAAATCAAGCATTTGCTTAGAAAGTGATAGAAATCTTAAGCATAAGCATTTGCTTATTTTTTATTCACTCTACCCATTGTTTAAGGATTCAGGCGACAATACAATCTCAAGGATTAACAATGACACGGTCGGCAAAGAAATATATCGCTAAAAAGTTTCAATTTGAAATTTAAATTTTAACTTAACTTGAGCGATTTTGTATCGTAGGCGAAATGTGGCGATAAGGATAAAAAATGTTATTTATTTTTCTTTAAAACGGTACGGGTTTGAAGATCGTAGATCAATTACTTCTAATTTTAATTTGCAAAAGAGTAAAAGCATGTAGGTCGAAAAATCGATTTTGTAGTCTTATCTTATGGGAAATATGAATTATCTGCTGGAGTAGAATCTAGGTCATTTTTGAGTAATATTTTCGTAAATTACTTCTACTAAAAGAATCAAGTATTCCAACCCAAATTCAATTTTCTACCCGTTTTGAAATAAAAAAATAGCATTACAGTCAATCGTAAATGGTTCTCAGTTCTCGCACTCATTTATAAAGCCATTTTAAAACCGGCACCATACTTTGTGAAGTCATTACTACGTCATCACTGTCATACACACAAGAAAATAACTGGCCTTTTATATTAGTAAATCCATTCTTCATCAGAGGATAAAATCTCCTAGTTTTTTCCATTTATAGTAACATTTTTGACAATTTCTATCATAGAATTAGTTTCGTATCGTGAAGATCCCCACGTTACCGATACGCTTGCTATGAATCATATATTGCAACTTCTAAAAATTAGAACCGCTAAGATATTTAGTGTAAATTGGTCAAAATATAATTTTCACTCTGAAAACAAATCTTTCGCGAATGATATCTCCAAGCATTTCAGACAATGATCTGTGTTTACCATTTCACCTTTCCACAATTAAAAATTTCCATTATTATACGCTCTTTTGCATGCAGATATCGCATATATTGGAGGTCGTTTCCGTCCGTCTGTACGTCCCCATGTTTAAACTCGGGAGCTGCTGGACGAATTTCGATGAAATTTGATATTTGGTAGTTTTACCGAAATTTGTCGACCGATTTCAATTTTGGTTATAATCGGACGATATTAACGGCCACTTTACATGAAGACCTTCATGTACCTAGTTTACAACGTAACTGTTTCAACTCGGGAACCGCCGGACGTATTTCGATGAAATTTGGTATTTGGGTAGTTTAACTAAATTTTGTCGATCTAAAAGAGCGCATTTAGAAACTCTTGTGTACCCCGCTAAGGAGTACATCTTTCCGTACTTGCTCTCTCTGCAGAAATGGGTTGACTACGTAATGCTATTGGAATCGTATGCATTGATTAAGGTAGAATTTTTATCGTCGCTTTACTGTAGTTATTTCGATCCTTTTTTCTTTCTATCGCATCTCACAAAATAATATATTTGCTTTATAATTCCAAAATAATATGGAACTTGGAATTAATCATCGTATTTGGGTAAATTTACCCAATTATTCTTCTCTAATGAAATGTTGAAAGCAGACAGTCCCTTTTATTTGAATTTCCTTCTCTCCTCATTGACGAGGAAGCGTGATAGAGTTGAGAGTTGAAGAGGTAACTCCTTAAAAACGATCCATGGCAAACTGTTTCACAGCGATGTTTTCTTTTCTTTTATCTAGAGAAAAAAACGTAAATCTTTTACTTTACTTTCGCAGAAAAATGTTCCCGTTATCTCGAAATAAACACGCGTCGTGGCGTACTATTTAGCATATTTATTTCCATCTGGCAACGTGTTCTGAATCTTTTTAAATGCAAGAAACGACTGGGTAGAATCAAATAAAAAGTGTCACATTTACGTGCTATCCTCACTTGCACCAATTCCGTCGTGCGCGAATTATACAGAAGCGGTAGGAAAAATACTAACTGATCGTAAAAGACGAAAACGTCTGCATTATAGATTATTTTGTCGGCGCTTCGCCTCTTTTAATGTCACGAAGCTTTATTAGCTTTCGTAGCGTAATGTAAACGTTTAATGAAGCAGTCCTTTATAGCTGTGCTCCTCTAAGTTTTGTTTGTTTTTTTCGTACCCTTTTATATATTTACGCAAACTTTGTTTTATTTCGTGTATACTTTTTCGCAAAAATGTTCTCGTTTTCCACCATCTCAAATATTTAAACGAGGATGAAATGCATGACGGAATAAACACTTCCATCTGCCGTTAACATTAAAAAAATAACGCGAAAGTCTCTCACTCTGTAAGCCTATCTCTTTGTCTCACAAACGTACTCTTCTTCCTCTAGCTTCCCTTCTCCTCTCTCAGGATATTCCCTCTTCCAAAATCTTAAACCCCAATCAAGCGACACTGCGACACTTCTAGTAAGTTAGGGACGAGCGTACCTCAAAGTGGTGCTAGTTCGCCTTTGACACGATAGTGCGTTTTTGTGGAACTATTCGAGCGTATTGCCACGAAATTTATTTATTTATCAATGTATTTATTTATTTACTTGTACATTTATTTATTTATTTATTTGGTATTTATTTATTGTATTGAGACTTCATTTGTTCATTAGATCTTTATTATTTTTATTTCGTTTTAAAGTAAACGTGCATGAAATATTTGTTCATTTCACTTAAATTTTCTCCGAAGATTTCCTCACAAATAAAACAACATACTTTCCAATTTGGTGCAGATTTTGGCTTTAATAGTTTAAAAATTACCGCGGATGACTTGCTCTTTTTCTTCTCAAATTTCACAATTTAGCGTTACAAAATTTAAAAATACATTCAAATGGGAAACTAAACTGGTCACGCGCATTTTTGTGGCAAAAATAACGCGTGCATGTATTTACACTATACCGAATTCAGGTTTAACAATAATCGTTGCGATGGCAACACTCTCGTAACGAGTGATAAAAACGGCAAAAACGCCAGTATTTACGCAAAATTCGAAGAAATACGTTCTATAATAAAAATTAGAATTAGCATTCCATTCCTCAGAGAATAGTACAAATATCGCTCCGAAATTACAATTCTCAATTATTTCAAAGAAAATTACCCTGCACGATGGATTTCAGATTTCTCATGTAAATAAAATGGGAATTATAGTTCTTGGAATCGAACCCGAAACTTTCAAACTTCGCAACATAAACTATCCTCGGGAACTCGGCTCTAGTAGAAAGTCTAGTAGAAGTGTTTTGAAAATCGGTCTATTGGTGCAAAAGTTAATAGGGGGGCAGACAGACAGACAGACAGACACAACGACGAAGCTATAAGCCTAATTCCAATATATCACAACAAAATATTTGCGATAAACTCAATTAGGACCTCCATTAATAATCTGGAAAATTAAACGTAAATTATTATTAAACACTCCACTTTTGGTAAACTTGTAAAACAAGATTACTAATGTGTTATATACTTAATTATTCTATCCTTGCCTTTTATCTAAATCTAGACGAATTAGCCCGTTTAAAACGGGCTTTGTAATAAAAAAAACAAATTAGACCACATTGCTTGCAATCGCGACCTTTCAAGAGAGTTTCTTGTCATTCGCTTCTAGTGCGTTATCAGAGCAATCCTGACAAATTTGGACGAATTGGCTGAAGAAACGGCTGACATATTGATCGCTATGGGCAGAATAACAACAGAATAAAGGTTTTATCATTAACTGGTTGCAGCACACCAATCGTCGTCTTGTATAATCGTTGTCATCCAAATGATTACGCATCCCCCTCGGATCAATCACTTCCATCTCGCCTTGTTTCTCACTCTTCCCTTTTATCCTTTCTCTTTTAGGAATTTCTTCCCTCCACTTCAGCCATATCCTTCCCTTGCCCACCTCCCATTATTCTCCAATATTTATATCCTTTTCTTTTCCTCTCTCTGCCCGCTCTCATTATCTGTAATTCTCTCTTTCCTCCCTACCATTCTTCTTCTTCCTCTTCCTGCGATTCTCCATTTTCTTTCCTCTCTTCCTCTCCCGTCATCCACACAGCCCTAAATTTTGCTACCAATTTATCACTCGGCGTTTCTCCTCGGGGCTGAGAGACACTGTAACCATTCCCTCCCTCCCTCTCACCTCCCTCACTCTCCCTCTCCTACCCACTCTCTCTCTCGCTCTCTCTCTCTCTCTCTTTCACTTTCAGCACACATTAGACAGGAAAACTTGCGCTTCACTTTGTGGCTTGGCATTCTCTGAAAAAGAGTCGTTACCTTCTCCATGCGCAGTACAGGTTTCCCTCTCTTTATGCGGGTTCGCTTTATGCGAATTCGCTATTATGCGACCAACTTATTGCTACCGGAATTTCTTTTTATGCGTCTTTGATTCGCTCTTATGCGGTCTCGCTGCCAGTGCAATACACATGAAAGAAAGCTCACTACACCATAAAGCGACCATTCAGTCTCTCATTATCTCATATGCTTTGCGTATTAGTACTACAGTGAATGAGATGGAGTGGAGAGGATATTTTAGAGTGGAGATGAGACGGAGATTTCGTGTGGTACTGTTTGAGCACACTTGAGAAATTTTGTCTTTGCTTATATTTGACACTATCATTAATTAAAGAGACAAGAGTTTATAGGTTTTTGATTAAAATCAGTGTAACGGAAATTGGCGTTTACTCTTGCCACATCCGTTTTTTTCTTTCTCCATATATGGAGAAAGTAGTGTTTTCATGAAAAAAATGGAATTCGAGATTTCAACTGACATATTTGTTCTAAGGTCCCCTGAACACGTTTTGACTATTTTCTCGATGATGTATGTGTGTATGTGTCTGTGTGCGTGTGTCCGTGATTTTGTGGGTGCTCTAACTTAAAAACTATTAACCATATCAGCGTGAAATTTAATATTTGACATCTTTGTTAAAGTAAGACGTGCTGATTAGATTTTGGTATGAATCGGTCAACCGGAAGTGGGTGTTTACTCTTGTCACATTCCTTTTTTACTCTTTCCATATACGTAGTATAGGGTCAAGTATTGTATTCATGAAAAAATTCGACTTCGAGATTTTAACGGAAATACACGTTTTGAGGACCCCTGAAGACGTTTTGACCATTTTATCGATGATGTCTGTGTGTGTGTGTGTGTGTATGTGAGACCTTTTTTGTGGGTGCTTTAACTCAAAAACTATTAGTCAGGCCAATGCAAAATTTAATATTTAGCATTTTTATAAAAGTCACAAGAATTGATTAGTTTTTGGTAAAACTCGGTCAACCGGAAAAGAGTGTTTACTCGTGTAACTTATCCGTTATTTTGAAATATTTGCTTTAATATTTGATAAATGCAAAAATATACTTGAATAAAAGTTGTAGGACATTTAATTTTCCATAACCTTTGTTTGACACATCTTTCCATATAATGCATTGTTTTATTGTTTAAGAGATATGTTATATTTTTAGCTGCCATCACCACGCCACCTTCCGATGATTATTGTGAACAACTGACGCATAGTTACGTCTTAGTAACGCTCCTATTTTTTTTCTTAATTGTTGGAGCTTTGTGGCTATATATATATATATATATATATATATATATATATATATATATATATATATATATAACAGAATGCTATGGTTTGAGTTTATTTCTATTTGTAGTCTAAAATTTTCTCGCATTTTCTTAAACTATTTATTATTATGTAACCTATTTGGAATTTTTAGAAATATTACAGATATGGAGAAAGTCATGTGGTGGCCACATCAGATATTTTAATTTTTCCTTTAATATTTGATTATTGTAAAAACGTGCCGGAATAGAATCTTAAATTTCTACAACCTTTATCAGCAATGAGGTCAGGCTCAACTCTGTGGAATTTACTCATATTGAAAAAAAGGGACTTGGTTATTTCCCCAAATTTAATTTAAAAAGACCGGCTTCACTTCGATCGTAGCTCCATCAGGAATCAGCATCTGATGATGCTACGATCGTAGCGAAACCGATCGTTTTCAAATTAAATATGGGGAAATAACCAAGTTCTTTTTTCAATAAAAATAAATTTTAAAATCTTTGTTTTAAACATTATCCCATATAATGCATTTTTGAAGAGATTTTAATAACTAATTTTTTTAGCTCCCACCACCACACCACCTACCGGCGATTATTGTTAACACTTGACGCTCCTTTTTATCTTCAGAATTGTTGGAGCTTCGGGGCTGTATCCTATATCAGAAGGCTAGGAGGAGCTTCTCACAAACAAGAAAATAAATCTAGAAACGGAAGAGGTTAGTGGAGTGCTACATATGGAGCAAAGGTCTTTATGGCGCAGAAATGTGGACAGTAAGGAGGAGGAGGAAAAATATATTTAGACAGATTTAAGATGTGGGTATGAAGGAGGATGATGAAAGTGAAATGGACATAGAGTAGGAGAAACGAAGAAGTATTAGAAGAAAGGACGCTAATGAAAACAATCAGGAAAACAAAAGCAATTTGGATAGGGCACATATTGAGAAGACAGTGTTTACAAAGGACGATCTTAGAAGGCAAAATTAGTGGAAGACGAGAAAGAGGGGGAAAAAGGATAGGAATATTAGAGAATTTAAATCAGTACTTATAGAGGTATAAAAGAGGCTTCCTGGGAGAGAGAGAGATGGAGGCAGCGATTCAGCTGAAACCAGTCTTCGGACAGCAGCGCGATGATGATGATGATGACACGTAAGTCTTCTTGTGAAATGGTCTTAATTATCGTCCGATTTTTACCAAAATTGGAATCGGTCAACAAATTTTAGCAAAATTCCCAAATACCAAATTTCGTCGAAGTAGGTACTTCCAGCGGTTCCCGAGTTCAAACATGGTAACGGACGGAAACGATCTCCACTATACGCGTTCACTTGGTGCAAAGAACGCATAAAAATTAAAAATCACATACTGCTCTGAACACATAATTTTATTTCTTCTTTAACTCGAAACGTATTGATATCTTCAATTTCCAAATCCTCGCGTTATAATGTTGTACAGTGAGATATCTTTCATTTGAACAAAACGGCACTTTTTTAAGCAAATGATATCCCAACAATGTGAAAGGAGTGGAGTGTGTAAACAGATTAAATGGGGAATAATTTGTTTTGAAGGAAAGAGAGAAAAAGAATGGCGATAAAAAAGAGACGAGAGAATGCAATAGAGAAAAATAAATGTGGCTTCCAGTTGAGTGGCAGGAGATATTAAGCAGGAAGGTGGAGATGAATGGGGGAGAGAGAGAGAGAGAGAGAGAGAAAAAGAGATAATGGAAGGGCGCAAGAGGAAGATGAAGAGGGGAAAAAGAGGGATGGTGAGAGTGGGAGAGAGAGGGTGAGGGAGACGGGGAGAGAGGGGGGAAAGGGAGAGGGAGGGAGACAGTGGGTAAGAGGGGGAGGGAGACTGGAAGAGATGGGAAAGGGAGAGAAAGAGGGAGGGAGAGAGGGGGGGAGAAGGGGAGAGGGGGGGAGGGAGAGGGAGATAGAGGGAGGGGGAGAGAAAGGGAGTGCGAGGAAGAGAAAATGATGAGAGATGATGCATCGGAATAAAAACAATTGGGCGTTTTTTTACTTATTTGAGCCTCTTCTTAAAATATAAACTCGAGGAATGAAAATGGAATAATTGAAGTAGGGAAAAAATGCCTGCCCTAGACCAGTGCTTTCCAAACTTTTGAGCTCCGCGGACCTCTACAGCAATCCTCCAGTCCCTCGGACGGCCTCATTTCTTACACAAACGTTCTTACTGTAACTACGTTTAATTAATTAATTTATTTATTTATTTTAAAAAGCCCAAAAACAGCACAAGGCCAACTACATTGGACACATAACAACGAAGTAACAAGAATAAAACAAAAATAAAACTATTCAACAAAATAACTAATACTCTAGCAATAAATACACAGAAGACATACATAGTACACCAATCACACGAAATCAGGGTAAGGAGCAAATAGAAAGACAAACAAATCGGAAGAAAGGGGAAGGAAAATAGGCAACCAAACAAATCAAATATTCGGTTTAAATTGGAAGTTAGTAGACTTAGTGAAGGGGTCATAGTCAGGGAAGGGAAGAAAAGGGGTTAATTGGATACGTAGTTTATTTGGACATTTTCAAATGCATTGCACAGGTTTATGTCTGTTTGAGGGGCGTCTGACTAGTTTTTGTTTTATTCCAAGAATTATTTTCAAAAATTGCAGGAGAAACTCGTGAAATATAGAACATGTAGTTTTACTCGGTAGAAGCGACGCACACAGTTTTCGCCTGTATTACTCCTAAAGAGCAATATCTAAAAGGTAACAAACGATTTATTCGACTTCTCACAATGAGGCAATACTCGTAGATTACATAAAAGGACAATGTATATGAAGCAAAATTTACAAAATGCCAGCATTTCAAAATGCGTTGGCGTACTCGGTACGCCAGTGCGCCTAACTAAGTGTTAATAAACTACGAAATACCTGTGATAGTGTAAGAATTGATTAACTTTTCACAAAAAAACTCAACTAAATATGCGGTTCATTCTAAAAAATTACGTTATGGAAACCATAGTTTGGGAAGCACTGGCCTAGACTGTGCCCCCACTGGCAACTTCAGTTGAGCTATTGTTAAGTTGCCTGGATGAAACATATTCTTTGTATGAGAGTACACACACAGGCAAAGTTTTTGCTTCACCAACTAAAAAGTTACAACGTGTTCAATTTTCGAGACAACGAAAATGTTGCCGGTATTCGTTCATATTTGAGGCCAACCGCGCGCACTGGTGATTAATTAGTTGCTCTCGGCCTATGGCAGTGTTCACATCTCTCGGTTATTTTGTCGCCGATATGTCTGTTGCGGATGATGTTAATAAAAGTTAATCTGTGAGGTGGAGAAAAGACCAGCGACATATAAAAACAAATTAAAGGAATTCAGTGAGTCGGGGTTAACCCCCTCCCATACACCATCCAATGCGTCTTCTCAATCAAAAATTTGTAACAAATCGTTTCAATTAATTAACAAACTAGGATACCGATACTGAATACGCGTGTTTAAAATATACACCAAATACGTTCAGTGAGAAGTTGAGTATTATTGTACGCAATTCTTGGCCCAAAATGCACTAACAAATTATAGAAGCTTTCGATAATCATTCTGAAATAGTTAAAACATTTTCCTTTGTAGTTTCTTAAATTCTCGTATAATTTATGAAATCGCACATTTAAAAGTCTTGATTAACTATAGAATGTACCAATATCGCTTTTACGTCGAACTTTCTGTATCCTAAGAAGTAGAGCACATACACATGCTGTTCCTTTAAAAAACATTATGTATTGAAGGGAAAAAATCACAAATATGAGCAACTTTTCAGTTGAAATGCGCGCAAGAGCAGTGTTCGACCATCAGAAACTGTTCTATCCCCGCAACAATTTAGTTTCCAGTGCGCGCGTAGCTTAACACCCAGAATATTACGTACGAAGTGGTAACGTGTTGCGTAACAAGATGTAACATGTACCTGTAAAACAATTGTTACTAATATGGATGAGGCCTTAGTACGGTTAAAAAAACTGACGGAGAATGAAGGAATTTAGCTATTTATGTCATTCTTTTGATGATTTGTATATCGTTTCTCAAAGGTTGACTCAATTCTTACTTCATTCGTTTTTTCTTTATTCGTTCTTTTTTGTGTCTCCTTATACTGTTGTTTATTGTTCATTGTGACGCAATATTTGTTCGCAATTGTTTATTCTTCATTTTCTGTTCGTGATTTTTGTTGCTCTTCGGTTACCGTTTTAGTTATTCCACCCTGCGTATGACGATATGCATATTTCCGTTCCATGACGACCATTCATGCAATTAATTTTTTATATTGTTGAAAGCACTTCCCAGTCCCAGTTTTATATATGCTAAGAGAGCACATCATTATGAAAAATTTAATTTTGCATCCAAAATATTATCTACAGGATACTGATAGATTATTTCCATGAAAATGTTAAAGTACCACACCTTTCTCTCCATTGTCTAGGTTATTAGTACAGACCCCCAGTCTTATACAACCTATAACCTGCTATAAGCCACACGTACAGATTTTACACAACTCCAATCCTGATTCAGATCATATCAGATTTATATCTTAACGTTATGAACATACATAATGCGTGTGTTCCATTCTGTAAATTTCCATGTTTTGCATGAAGACCATAAAGTGTGTATAAACCATTTATTTCTATTCCATCTGAAGGTTGTATTTGAACATGTTTGAAGACATACAAATAGTTATTATTGTGGGATATATTCCATTGCATTTCTTACCTCGGTCTGCTTAGGAAACAGTCCGAAAAATGAGAGGTATGAAGTAGAAAAATGAGAGGGCATACGATGAGTATCTTGCAATCCAAAGCATTGATTACTTAACCTACTACAGACTTCCGTATTGATGCCAATGCTAAACGTAAAACTCAAATACGCAATGCCGTGCGAATTTTTTACGAATAACGGAAAGAGCTGGAAACGTAATGAAAAAAGACGGGAAAGGTTGGATAAACGAAATGTCGCAAAAAAGCAATGGCAAACAAACGAATCCGTTGAAAAATCTCACGCAAGGAAAGAAAGGCTAGCCAATCAATCATTCAAACGTAGAAATAAGGACTTCAAATTATGTTTTTCCATGACATGTACGCGCTCACACTGTGGTGCGATGTATTTTGAAGCCGAAACCTATTGTAATAGTTGTTACCATAGTGATAAAGTCGTTTTGCCACCATTGCATTCATACCATGATTGAATCGCGAATATTGTTTGAAGATGTTAAATTTCTAGAAAATGTGCGGTATTACAGTAATATGCTTGCTTTTGCTATTTTTAATGCTAAAGTTGTAAAATTTAAAAACACAGGGCCCTATGTGTTGAAAATCCTAGGAAAAGTACAACATTACCCCAATTACAAATCATTGAGTGAGGATGAGAAATTTGCAAGTGGTGTGAGAAGTGTAGGTGTTGGAGAGGAAGAGGGATCCCGTTTCTAGAGGATATGGAAAATTCCAGGGCAGAGTGAATGATGGGAAGGAAAGTTCCAAAAAGAGACTGTAGAGGGCAGGAGCAACATGAGGATGAGAGGGGGTAGGGTGGGGGGAGGGGCACTTTTAAAGAGGGGTCTAGGGTGCGTGGGCATTTTAACATTTTAAAAATGGAACACTCACCATCGAAAAAGAAATGAACGGAATGCTTCCGGATCAAGAGATACTTGGGAGGAACTTAAAGCATATACTTGAGTTATGACGTTTGTTTAAATCGGTAAGCGGGTGGGTTTTTCAGATGTGCAGGTTTTTGGGAGGGGGGGAGGGGGGAGGGGTTCGTGTGTAACTCAATTGTATGGGAAGAAGAGGCTCTACATTTTTTAGATAAGTTTCGTAGCATATGAGTCATCTACGGCAGTCTTTCTCGGTGAAAAATTGGGCTGCGTTACGTCTGATTTACTAGAGATGTAATGAACGCCTTGCAGTCATTTGCACTGATATTAGTTTTTCGGCGGTCTTTAGAATAAGTAAATAATGAACGCCTAATGGTTAGATCGTTCCCGTCCCTCTGTGTGCATGTTTCATCCGCGAAACTACTGGGCGGATATACATGAAATTTGGTATTCGGGAGGTGTTGGTAAAAAAAATTATAAAATGGTATAAATGGTTCATGTACACTAATCCGGAGTGGCATTTGACTGGCGACAAAAAACAAACTTTTCTTTTATCTCATAAAATATTACTTATAACTGAAAGTCTTCAAAGACATTTATAAAGCTAATGAAATAGCATGTTTTGCTCAATACGTAATTATAGGAGTAGCCGATTACAATAAAATCAAACGAGAAAGTCGTAATTCACTTTTAACAGAAAATTTATCCATACACATAATCATCGGGAAAAATATTGACAAATATTATACAAAGTAATGTGAATAAACTTAGTTTACGTGTGTATTGTCTATAGGAAAAGTGGTGAAGTTTGTTGTTTTAAGTGTCTGCCTGCCTAGTTATTACCTATACTTGTGAAAAGAAAAACTATAGAAGTGTTTGTCATAACAGTATGTCTCTTTTGTATATGTCGCGAATTTCATTGTTGCTTTTATGGCTTTTTTCTTCCTTTGAGGTCAATGAGGAAAGACTATGTTAGTAATGCTGTTGGATTTGTTAAACTGAAGCGAGGAGGAAAAATTTGTATTGTTAAGGGCAAGATTTGCCATGAACACAGAATAAGATAAAAAGGTTATGAAGTGAGTGTAGTTGTAGATGAAGAAGACGATTTAATCACGTCTTTATAGTGTCATGACTGCCCTTGTTCAGAAAAAAATGGTCCTTCGAAATACCATTTATTTAAATATTTAAATTACAGAACTAACTTAATATGTAACATTTTTAAAAGTATTTGCATAAAAACTTTGTACTTAAATATATGCAGTGCAACAGTAATTATTTGCTTAATAAATCCAAAGCCCAACGATTTTCGTAAGTTTGATCTTACGTATTTAGAATAGGTATATTACATTATGGAGGTTTTGTTAAAATATATATGCTAATTTTTGAAACATAAAAATAAAATTTACTCTTTCAACATCGTTCTCCAGAAATATATGCATCATGTCAATGAATGCCGACATAAGTCATAAATTGCATACGAAGCAATAAAATTACGTACATACATATAACTAGTACTTACATTAAAATGATTTTCGCAGACAAATGCAGTTGTACATTCCGATATATCGGATGCGTATCTCCTCATGGCTTTCAACCACAATATTCTCCGCTTCTTATTTCTTCCCAAGGAGCTCGGTAGCGTGAAGAACAATTTTCTCAGGGTTTTAACCGTATTTTAGCGCTGATGTAACAGACAATACTTATAACCCTTCTTAACTTCCATATTCTCCATTTTAGCTACGATATCAGGAAAAGCAACAGGACGAAGTATCAAAACCACGTGATTGCAGTACGATCCTACGGTCGTACGTTTATACGAGTCGCATGCGATGACGTCACGTACCCCTTACTGCTCTCTCTCCAACCAGGATGCCGTTTTCGTGGGATATTCAAAAGTTGATTTAAATATTTTTTGCGTAATGAAGACGATTTAACAAAAAATAACCACGGAGTAATTAAGTCAATTGCGAAGAATTTTTAAAAAGCATAATTAAATATTTTGACAGTCCTCCATTATATTGTATGCAGTTTTTATTTTGATTTTTTTGAAATCGCGTTATGGCGTATAACGTGGGGCACCTGTAAATTATTGAAGCTTGTTCCAAATCCACTTTCCTGCATTAATTTCAAAATATCACCAGAAAAATGTAAAATTTCGAATTTTCTTCCGAATTCAAAAGGTAAAATTCAATAACAATTCCACCTGTTTCTCAGCTTCCACGTTACAAAACAAGGATAAATCGATCCTTTTCGTGACTAAAATGATTAAACATTTTTACTTTCTCCATACGTAGTATAGCGAAAAGTATTGTTTTCATGAAAAGAATGGATTTAGAGATTTCAACAGAAATACACGTATTGAGCTGCCATGGACACATTTTGAACATTTTCTCGATGAGGTCTGTGTGTGTGTGTCCATGTGTGTGTGAATGTTATAGGAATTTTGTGGGTGCTCTAACTCAAAAACTATTATTCAAGTCAACGCGAAATTTTATATTTGACATTTTTGTTAACGAGACAATAGTTGATAAGTTTATGGTAAAAATAGGTCACCGGAAATTGATGCATTTCGTCAAATTCACCGTAGTATAATCGTATGTGTATGGGAGAGTTCGGCGCGATAGATTCGGTGACGGGTCAATTCGGCTCCGGAGCAGTTCGGCACCAGCAAGACGAATCCAACCACCAACCTCTCAACCCAATACGGAGGGAGGGAATAGAACGATTACAACCACCAGCCTCACAACCCAACCCGGCGGGAGGAAATATAAAGAATCCAACTCCCAAATACTCAATCCAATTAAAAGCTGTTGCGTTTCCCTCCAGAAGCCGAATTATCCCGGCGACGAATCATCCCGGAGCCGAATCGTCCGCCGCCGAATCGGTCGCGACGAACTGTCCCATTCCGTAATCGTATACCTTCCCTATTCATAGTTACAGAAAATTCTAACCTCGATATTGCGGTAGCCCTGTTTAGTTAGCCCGGTTGAAATATGCTATCTTGGTTGTCTACCTATATATAAATATAGGTACCATATTTGGTTAAAATCCATTCAGTCAGTTCTCTAGAAATACGTTTATAATGAAGACCTATATTTTTCCTTTTATTTTCTTTTCCCTGCTCTTTAGTTCCTCTATGAACAACTTTATTGTGCGTTCTTTGAACGAAGTGCACGAAATGAACGCATATAGGGGAGGTTGTCTCCGTCCGCCCATCCTTTCGTCCGCATGTTCAACTCGGGAGCTGTTGGGCGTATTTTGATGAAATTTGGTATTGGGTAGTTTTAATTCGTGAAATTGATCGACCGATTCCATTTTTGATTAAAGTCGGACGATATTAACGACCACTTCGCGTGAAGACCTATATGTAGTTTACAACGTGCCTCCATTTCAACTCGGGAACCGCTCGTCGTATTTTGATTAAATTTGGTATTGAGGAGTTTCACTAAAATTTTTGATCTCAAAGAACGCATTTGGAAACTCTGTGTACTGCGACATGGAGTACACCTTTCCATACTTGTTTCATTATGGTATTTTGTACAAATATTATATGTAAAATTTAGTTGAAATACAACAACGGGACTATACGCCTCTTTACATTCTGGAAAGTAGACTAAAAATCGGAAGCCGGTTATAACTAGCCCAGGATTTAGTAGTTCCTTGTATATTGTTCTTAACTTAACGTTGATTTTGGCTGTTCGGTAAAAATGAATCCCGATTTCTTTCTTTCTCTCATCGAAATCGTACAGTCATTGACTTTTGCACTTAAGCTGCTTTCTCATTTGATCACATCCCTATTAAAATATTCAGCATCCCTTAACCTACTTCCAGGGCGCGACAATTCTTTAGCGTTCGTTCTTCTCATTGCTATCTCTTTTGCAATATCCTTTAGTTTTCCCTCAAGACCTTTTCTTCCTTTTTTAATCTCAGTGCTTTCACGGCTCTGCGAACTCCCTCTCTCGTTCCCGTGCCACTTACCCATTAGCACTGCCTCTCGGCTCACTCCTTCCGTAATCTCTATTCTGCTAAATATTTCATTTTTCGTCCGCATTCTCCATAGCACCTCGCACACTCACACTTCCTTTAATGTTTAGTGCTTTTCGTCATTGCTGAAAGGCACTTGTATCTTAGCGACGTCCTTCCATCCGTCCGTCCGTACGCAAATATCAGGGAAGAATTGGAAGAACCGATTTACACCAAATTTGGAACATGGAATATTCGCATAAATAATGACCAAAATAACATAATTCGATCGAATCGACTCAGTATGGGCGCAACAATTGCAAAGTTAAACTTTTCGGTAATTATGAATTTGGAAGGATTTAGCTGAACCGATATCAAAGACATTCTGTGTGATGGAGGGGTACTTCATAAAAAAAATCAATATGCATAGTACAGATATAGAATGTAGGGCTGCCACTATACAAGGAATAATAAAATTTATTTTACACGTATTTGTGTTAAACTGTCCGTATAAATTTTAACCAAATTTAATATATAATGTAACTTCACATAGCCACACACCCACCCACACACATACGTATATATATATATATATATATATATATATATATATATTTATATATATATATATATATATATATATATATATATATGGATGTCAACAAGGTGTTGGGATGAGGAAACCAGTTCTCTCTCTGTAGCTGAAGAAGGAGTAGTTCCGAAAGCTTTACGTTTGTGATGTTTCTGTGTTTTTGTGTTATTTTACGTGTGTCGCTTCGACATCCCCGGGGCCTCGCCAACCTGAAGTCGTCTGATTGGTGAGTGCTCACTGGGTTTCCTCATCCCAACACCTTGTTGACATCCATATATTCATTTTACCTTTCCTTTTCCGTAAGTTGTTATATATATATATATATATATATATATATATATATATATATATATATATATATATATATATACTCTCACCACAACCTTTCACCCGGGGCTGCACGAAGCCCTAAATAACATCCTCGCGGCCGCCCATCCAATTCTCCTTAACACACCCACAACTACGCTACTCTTCCCTAAGCCCCCTATGATATCCTTCCGCCGACCTAGGAGTCTTGGCGACCTGCTATGGCGCAAGGAACTCCCCACCGGTCTTCCACCTTCCCCCGCATGTTCCTCCCCTTGTAAAAGACCACGTTGCCTCACTTGCCCCATCTTAGATACTTCTTCCTCATTTACCAGCCCCGTTACCCAAATCTCCTATCCTATCTTATCCCGCAGCACTTGTACCTCCAAAAACGTAGTATATCTTCTTACCTGCACACAATGCCCTGCGTTCTATGTAGGCCTCACAACCACACCCCTTAACATCCGCATGAACGGCCATAGGAATATCGTCTCTCTTAGGCGCCCCCTTCCGGTGGCCGACCATGCATTAACCCACTCCCTTCCCTTCAATAGCTGCTTCACAGTAAAAACTATTCGTGCTCTTCCAAGTAGTTTCCCCGCGCCACAACTCCGTCAATGGGAACTAGCCCATATTGACATCCTCCGCTCCCTCTCCTTACCAGGTTTAAACCTTCGCTAACACTCCCACTCCAATCACCCCCCTTTTTTCCTTTCCTCTTACCCCTCTTTCCCCCTCCCCTTACCCCTCTTTCCCCTTCCCCCTCTTTTCCCGAACCCCTACCTCCAGTGTTACGCTTATTTTAGCCTTAGTTTTTCTCTCGCTGAAGAAGGGCGTGTGTTGCCCGAAAGCTCCAAATGACAAGCCTTCCTCAATCGCTGTGGACGTCCACCACCGTATGGTAAGTGTTCACTGGCTCCTTCCTATCCCTCTCAACCTCTCGTTGCATTTATTTTATCATACTATCTCTTTTTCCGTATCGTTATATATATATATATATATATATATATATATATATATATATATATATATATATATATTGTTAGACATCTTAAAAAGAAAATAAGAAAAAAGAGCAATGTGGAGAGGTTCAGAAGAAATGCATATATTGCACAACAGCGGCGAGCGAGCTGAGCCGACCGCACTCCGCCGACACTACTCTCTCGATGCCTCAGGGGAAAGTAGCTGGATCAGAAGCGGCTATCGTCCACATCGTACCCATGTCACTCTGACGTCACACCGACGATGAACTTTTTTCCGGTTGAGTCTCAGCTTTTTCTCAGCTTCGTTGCTATATATGTGTATATGTATATATATATATATATATATATATATATATATATATATATATATATATATATATAATATTAACTAAAGGAAAAGAAAAGGTAGTGATGAGGGTGGCAACAAGGTGTTGAGGGAAGCCCAGCGGACACTTACCAAGTTGAGGACCAAGCTGGCATATATATAGAATCATAGGTAGTCTGTAGACTGGTCCGTGATTATACATGGTTAAACCTGCTTCTCCATATAGTCCTATTTTCCGCTGTCCTCTTCATATCTTGATAAACACACTTTCCCTTTTTCCATCTAGTTTCCCATCTAACACGTCTTTAATCATACTCTCACTCCTCAGGTAATGCCCAACCCAGTTTGTCTTCCTCTTTCTAATTGTCGGTAAAATCATTCGCTTCTCTCCTACTCTTCGTAGCACTTCATCGTTTTTCATCCTATCTGTCCATTTTATCTTCAGCATTCTCCTCCAAGTCCACATTTCAAAGCTTTCCAAGTATTTGATGTCATTTTTTCTTAGCGTCCATGTTTCTGCTTTGTACAAAGCTATACTTCATACATAGCATTTTATGAACTTATTGTGGCTATCTTTCCTTATATTCCCCGTAAGATTCTTTCTTCTGAAAGCCGCTTTTGTTTTTCCCATTCAAGTTCTGATCTCATTCGTACATTTTGCTTCTCTTGTTATGATGCTTCCAAGGTACTTATAGTCTGAAATTTGTTCTAAAGGCTTTCCTACAATACTTATGTTCAGATTCTCTTATTTTCCAGATATTCAAAACACCGTGGATTTTTCTGTATTTATTTCCGTTTCGTACTTTCTACCTGTTATTATTAGTCCATTTATCATTTTCTGGAGTTCCTTTTCCTTTCTTGCTAGAAGTACTTGATAATTGAGTATTTTACTGTTCTTATAATCCTTCCTCCAATTTTGAAATCTCCTGTGCCTTCTAACGCTTCTTGAATTAGACTTTCTCCATATATATTGAATAGAGTCGGCGATAGGCAGCTGCCCTGTCTTACTCCTCTACGGATATTTACTTTGCAAGTGTTTGAATTCTCCAACCTGACCTTTACTACTTGATTTACGTGTAGATTTCTTATCTGTCTCCTGTCTTTCCAGTCTACACCTATATCCTTTAATATCTTCATCAACATTACCCAATTTACTCTATCATTAGCCTTCTGCCAGTCTACGAACCATTCGAAGATATCTTGACTGTACTCTGTTGCACTCTCTGGTATTATTTTAACTACGCCTATCGCATCTCTAGTTCCTCGTCATTTTCTGAAACCGAATTGATCTTCCCCTAGCATTTCTTATGCCCTTTTCCTCCAGCCTTTTCTTCAGAATCCTCGTGATGATCTTCTGCAGAAATGTTACATTTTTGTGTGATTTAATGTAAAAAATCATTTGAATACTTCTCTACAAGGTAAAACTAAATCCATTTATGAAATATTGCATCAAATTCAGTCATTTCGGAGGAAGTTGACTTTTTTCAAAATTGGCCTTATCAGATCAGTTGTTTCAGCCGAGCATTTTCCTGAACTGGCAAAGGTGATTTATAAACAAAGTATGAATAAAAACTTGCAAAATTGAAATATGAATGAATATATAGGTGTTTTTGACTCCTTGATTAAAGAATACAATAACAGATTTAAAGATTTTGAGAAACATGATGCCACACTGAGGTTAGGTTTCAGCCACATCTGGTTTATTTATCGAATTCACCTGAGGATTAGCCAAAAGAGTTGATTGAGCTCTCAGAAGATAACATTCTGAAGCTTCTATTTGACAGTAAAAAGAATGCCATTGAAATATGGAAGAATGCTGTTGAATACCCACGACTGCGTCAATATTCTCGTCGTTTACTCTCTCGTTTTCGCACAACCTGTTGTTGTGATTCAACATTTTGACATATGGCTCAATTCAAAACTTGTCTGAGATGGAAGACTAATTGAAGCTAAAGACAACAATGCTGGAACCAAATATCAAGTTCTTAGCTCACAACAAACATTCACAAAAAAGTCATTAAATTGTGTTTGCCTTCTTATTTTGATGAATGTGATTAAATGCAACGTTTTATTTGCATGTCCTTAATTTGTTTTAACTTCTTTAAAGTTTATTAATATACAAGCAAATATGAAAATTTTAATTTTTTGCACTAGATTAAAAAGTCATTATATTGTGTTAAAGCCTTCAAAGTTTTCAAAAATATTAGTAAATATGAAGAATTGAGATCTGCATTCGTTGAATTAAATAGCCATTAAATTGTGTTTGCCTCTTTATAACTGTTTCAATTTGGATGAATGTGAATGTATGCAACGTGCATCGGAATGTGCGGCCTGATGAGGCCTCCGTTAAGTAGCATTTGGCCTTCCAATGAAAAAAGGTTTCCCATCTCTGCCCTATACACTAAAATATGGAAAAATTAGAATATTTTGTCATGATTTTTACATAATCGCTCGTATCTTTAACAACTATTTGGATAAAAAATATCGTGAATATCGCCATTATATTTAACAATTGAAAAGATTTAAATTCCCTCGAAAAACCACGAAACACAACATTAAAATACTTTTCAAGTTCTACCGTCACTGCTATCAAAGTTGCTTCTACTTTTGTGATCCCATATAGTCCTCGAGAAAAACAAACCAATTCGCCCCTTCCTAAAGTCGTTATCTCAAAGTTAATGTCATGTTCGGGCTTTCAATAGTACGTTAGAATTACAATTATCTATGATACCCTCAATCACAGTGCGTGATGCAATTAATGTTTTGGATGGAGTAAAATCTTACATATCAACGTAAGAAAATAATGTTGATAATGTTTTCATAATTTGCATGGTATTTTAAATTAGAGTAAGTTAACTTATAAGTTTAAGGAAATAAACTTGATGTTATTTCAATTACAGAAAAACGAAAAACTCTATAACTCGAATAATTTTTGCTTTCCCATGAGATTCGAGTTATAGAAGTTCCACTGTATATATAAAAATATTTAAAAATATAATTCTATAACTTGAATTTTCAATAGCGGGAATAATTTTTACTTTCCCATGAGATTCGAGTTATGGATTTTCCGCTGTAATTCGTTATGACGGCGTTAATCTAATACGAATATTATAACCGCATTGTCTCTGCCTGCGTCTCCGCGTACCTGCGTGCCTGCGTCTGAAGCCTCGAATGACGTCACCTTCCGTCATGAACGCAAACAAACCGAGATCGGTCGGCTCGATTTCGACAAACCTTTCGCCTAAATACTTGGCGCGAACTCTTGCAGGTTTTAAGTGGGTAGTCGTCTCCCGAAAAAGCATGGGCTTGATATTAGGAAAGCTTTCGTTTTTTATTTGATTAACACAGTCGGCTGGAATACGATGTGCAGACCTTTAGTCTTTGACATTTTAAAAAAACTTACGATCGACACTTTCACTCGATATTTACATTATTTCACGTAAAAATAAATTAAAATTCTTATTCTTACCTTCGATTTTATTGTTTAATTCGTGTTTGCTCATATTTTAAGTTTATATTCGATTTTTTCCGATTTTCAAATATTTTTCCACTAAACTTACAATGAAACAAACGCATCAAGGACAATAATCGATTGAAAATTTATGTGAAACGTTTCGTGAAAATATAAACATGTAGGTGTGTTTTTGATCATGAAAACAGTGTGAGCTGTATGATCATTTAGAGAGGCAATAAAAGTGGTTCAACTAAAAACATTAAGAAATATTGTCATAGGAAATATCTCATTGGGCCACTTCACGCAAGGTTCCCTAAATGTTTACTTCAACGGGCTCCTACTATTTTATATATATTTATATATATATATATATATGTGTGTGTGTGTGTGTGTGTGTGTGTGTGTGCGTGCGTGCGTGCCTGCGTGCGTGCGTGTGCGTGTGTGTGTTAATTACATATCATAAGTAAGAAATGTAAATATAGTATAGATATAATCTTCATATAAATAAATAACCAAAATATTTTATTTCGTTTTGGTCAACTAAACAGGGCTACCACAATATCAAGGTTAGGATTTTTTTTATAACTATGAATTAGGAAGGTATTGGCGGAATCGATTTCATAAAGAAATTTCGTTTGTAGGGCTAGTATAGAATGGGAAAAAGAATTGAACGCATATTAATACCAATATATAAGGAAACATAATTTTCTATTTTTAAATCTAATATATTAGTATACGATTATACTACGGTGAAATTGACGTAAAACACTTTCATACCACGGAAAATCTGTGCGCATCCCTAATTGTTTTCTCTCTCCTAATAGAAGTTCATTTCCCGTTGCCATGGTACCGAGACGGAACAATGGGAGAAGGTGAGATCCCCTTCCATTCTTCTCTCCTTGTATTATCCTCGTTCGATCCTCGGAATATCTCCCCTCGCGTCCTCTCCTCATCCTCCCGCGTTGACGCAGATGAATGGGTTGCCCCGCCCAAGAAATTAATTTCTTGGTTTTTCCCCATTTCTCGCTTGCGCGCCGCGAATCGATGAGAGACGAAAAGATGGATCTCTCCTCTCTTTTCGCTCTCTCTTTCTCTCATTATCTCCTCCACTTTCATTCTCCCTCCGTTTCTCCGTCCATCTCTTTCTTTCAATCTTTCTCTATCCCGCTGATCTTTTTTCTTCTCACTTTCTGAAACTTTTCTCTTTCCACCCTCACTACCTGGCTGCTCAGACGAAAATCTTTTCGTAATAACTTTCTTATTCCTATAAATTCTCCTTTGAAATTTTATGAATGCCTAAAGAGAACTTCATGGCTCAAGTATTGCTTTCATGAAAAAAATATATTTCAAGATTTCAGCGGAAATAACACGTGTTGAGGTCCACTGGACACGTTTTATTTTCTCTAATATTTCTGTGTGTGTGTGTATGTGATAGGAATTATGTGGGTGCTCTAAATCAAAACATATTAATCAAATCAACACAAAATTTTACATTTAACATCGCTGTTACAGGAACAATAGTCGACTAGTTTTTGGTAAAAATTGGTCCACCAGAAGTGGGCGTTTACTCTTGTCACCTATCAGTTTTTTGAAATGTTCCCGTCAATACTTGATCATTGCATAAACTTGTTGGAATAAAAGGTGTAGTTAATTTAGTTTTCTACAACCTTTGTTTGAAACCTTTTTTCATATATTGCATTGCTTAAGAGATATTTTATTAACTACATTTTTTAGCCGCCACCACCACACTACCTGGAGTTAACTGCACACCCAAAATTTATTGCACTACCTCCACCTAGGCAACCTTTCTGCATAACCTACCGCCATTTTTCTTTCCTTTTAAACCCTACAGTTCCATATTTCATTATTTTTCTTCCTTCCTCTCATTCTTCTCAAACTTGTCTCCTCCTCACCACGGTTTCGGAGGAATAACAGAGCCCACTTTTTTCGCTTTACGACTTTCCACGCGATTGCTAAAAAATAATCAACCAATTTCTATATATCAAACTATATCCGCCTAAAATAATGTTTAGCCCGAAAATGATTTTCTACAACAAATTATTCCTGCGTATTATTTTATGACTACTACAAATTCAAGCTTCGTATTTTTTAAAAAGAAATCTACACTCTTTTCAGTAGATTTACTTTAAGGTTTTATTCCGCTCGAATGTTAATGTACTCGTCTTCATACAAATTCAAAAAAGCACTCCTATGCCACCACGAGCTCTCTAATGGCCCCAGTTTCTACCCTTCTCTCAATCCCTCTCTCCTTCACTCTATCCCTCTCTTTCTCTCGCTCCTCTCTACTCTTCTTCCTCTTTCTCCCTTTTTCAAATACTTATCTTTCATGATCCTCTCAATCTATAAATATTTCTACGAGTAGGCTTCGCAGGTCTTCTTGTGTGGGGGTGTTTCCCTGCTGTGGGGGGTTTTCCTAAGGAATAGTACTTTTATTCTCCCTAGTTTTTGCCCACTAACAAAATTCCATCTCTTTTCATTTCCTAAAATGCTGACTTGTCATTGTATTTATGTAGTACATTATTTTATGTAATATTTTATTTATTTATTATTTTTTTATTTATTATACGTGATATATAAAGTATTGTAATGGTGAAAAAAATCGACTTCGAGATTTTGATGGAAATACACGTTTTAGGTATCCCTGAGTCCAGAAAAGTGGTTTACGGCATGCCATCTGTCGGCCTGTGTGTCTGTCGGACTGTCTGTTTGCGGTTCTAGGGCCTAAGCGCGTATATAAAATAGAATGATTCACGAATTTATGCAATATATCATCTTACCCTTTTTTGATAAAGGAGATATTTCACAAAAATAAAGAATAGTTTATTCTTGGCGATTTTTAGAAAAATTTGATTTACTCAAAAATGGCTGCAGGAAATTTGAATACAAATAATACTTCGTGAGCCATATATATCCAACAAGATGATCCAAACAGAACTTATGAGGCCTACGTTCCATTCATTTAATACTTATATTGGCTTTGATAGCTCTTTGTGTCCCCAAATTTCATAATTAAGAGTTATAAAATACATTCGAACGGAATATTAAATTGATCACTCGTATTTGTTCGGCAAAAATAACGCGTGTACATATTAGAATACTAGTAGTTGGTGCATTTCATCTGACACTGATAAACATTAATATTTCAGAGAGATATGGCATTATTAGAAATATTTTTTTAAATCAAAATGTTTCACCTCTGCACCCAATTTCTATCTTTCCTTATTGAACAATATTTGATTAAAACAATGCCTAAATTTGCAATTTTAAGAATATTACACTTTATCTAACACAAGCTGCTAATTCCACACATTTTTGTCAAATTTGAAGTTGTAGCACATCTAAAAGTGAAATAATATTAATTTAATTGTTTAAATTTTAAAAGTTTAATGCGGTTGCAATAACACTTTGTTGGAGCTTTTCAAAGATTTGTTAGTTTAAATGCACTGAGGTCTACTTAACTTTAAAATTTCAGCTTTCTAGCTTGCCCCAAATTACCTAAATATTTATCTATTAGTTTAAATTTTAAGAATTTTTAACATCCAAAGAAATCAAAATATCGAAATTTTTATAATTTTTTATTTAGTTTTTTTCACAAAATCTACCGGTAAAAAAAATTTCAGCTCCTTAGCACATTTGGAAATACATAAACCTTGAAAATTTGTTTAAACCATTGCGAATTTTTAGCGGTCAAATTTTCGAACTTTTTCAAAATATTCTTTTTTATGTATAATTTTCTACAAAATGATTTCAAAAGCTCGAACCTACAGCATATAGTTTTCAAGATAAAAATTATTAAACTTTAATGTTTAAATGGGGTTAAAACAACCCCTAAAAATTAACAATTTCTAAATTTTTTATTTTTATAGTTGGTTATGAGAAAAAATCTAATTTTTAATAGATATTGCAGCCATCTAGCAACACTGAAAATTTCAGTTTTGTAGCTTACCGGCAAGTGTCAAAAAGTAATTTACAAAAATGGCGCAATGCTTTTCTTATGGGAAAAAACGCAACTTTCGGATTTTATTTGGTCGGACTCATTTTATCTGTAAGTTCCTCCATCATATCTACAAAAACTAAAACTAATTTCGACTAAGTTCGACTCCAGAAATTCCGAAAGTTGCGTTTATTTCCATAAGAAAAGCATTGCGCCATTTTTGTAAATTAATTTTGGACACTTTCCCGTAAGCTAGAAAAATGAAATTTTCAGTGTTGCTAGACGGCCACAATATCTATTAGGAATAATTGTCACCTTTGCTTACAGTGTCTTGGGTTTGACTCCAGAGACCCCGGAATATCTCCCATAAGTTAGCATGGGAAAACGTAATCCAGTGTGTAGACTAATCTAATTAGTTTAGGAAGCTGAAATTTTGCAATATTATAGATTTTTTCTCATAACCAACTATAAAAATAAAAAATTTAGAAATTGTTAATTTTTAGGGGTTGTTTTAACCTCATTTGGACATTAAAGTTTAATAATTTTTATCTTGAAAACTATATGCTGTAGGGTCGAGTTTCTGAAATCATTTTGTAGCAAATTATACACAGAAAAAAGAAAACTTCGAAAAAGTTAAAAAATTCCAACACTAATAATTCGCAAATGTTTAAACATATTTTTGAGGTTTACGTATTATCGGATGTGCTACGGATCTGAAATTTTTTTATAGGTAGAATTTGTAAAAAAACGAAATAGGTATTATACAAATGTTGATATTTTCATATATTTTGCAGTTAAAAATTCTTAAATTTTAAACAAATAGGTAAATGTTTAGAATCTACGGGGCAAGTTAGAGAGCTGAAATTTTTAAGTTATTTAGAGTTTAGTCCATACAAACGAACAAACATTTCAGCGTATCCATGAAATTGCCATTACGTCCGTTAAAAATTATTTAAATTTAAACAATATAATAAATGTTATTTTACTTCTAAATGTGCTTCAAATTTAAAATTTGGCGAAGATTTGTGGCATTATGAACCCCAGGTAGAAAATTTATAATATACCTAAAATTACAAAAATTAGCTTTTGTTATACTCCATTCTTTTTCCATAGTGAAAAAACGAAAACAGGTCAAGAGGAGGAATCTTTAGAATGAAAGACATATTCCTCATGATGAAATATCTGTCTGAAAAAGGAATGTTTCTTCAAGGTGAGATGAAATGCTTGCAGTACGCAAGCACTTTCTACTAATCATTATATATAGACGTTTCTTACAGTGGAGGAGGAGGATACTAATGTTTAGGCACTTCCAGATGAGCTGGAGATTCGAAATTTTTTTAGGTAGGATTTTTTGCAAAGCCGACTAGAAAAAAGGAAAATTGTGAAAAAGTGCAACAATGCAGCCGTTGAAAATTCTCAATTGTTTAAACAAATTTTCAAGTTTTATGCATTTCCGAATGTGCTACGGAACTGAAATTTTTTAGAGTTAGGAATTGTAAAAAAAACGAAATAAGGATTATAGAAATTTTGATATTTTAATTTGTTTGGCAGTTAAAAATTCTTAAAATTTAAACAATTAGGCTAAAAATAGCATCCAGTGGCATTACAATGTACGCTAAGCTACCTTACCAAAGCCCTATGACGTCACGCCTTCCCCGCGATCCATTCAAAATCTTACTACAGCCTAGACGGTAAAATTAAATTGAATGATATCTCATATTTGCGGATAATATCATACATATTTGAAACTCGAAAGAGATGAACGATATTGCGGAACAATTAAGGATACTATATTTTAGGATATTTAAAATAAAATTCTATTTACTCAAAAATGGCTTTAAGGTTTTTGATTAAAATCCATCCAGTCCTACAGCCTGATGCCACAAATAATATTACCTAAGTCACATATCAAAAACATCCTTCAGTGGCATTAAAATACACGCTAAACTACGGTTAACTTTGATTTATAAGCGTTTTTCTTTTATAAGGGTACACAGTCGACAAAACGTACATAAGTAAGTATATGAGAAAGTTTGTGCAATTTATATTGCGCCGTTTGGAAAAGAGATAATATAATAAAATAAAAGCAACGAGAGATTGAGAGGGATAGGAAGGAGCCTGTGAACACTTACCATACGGCTATAGACGTCCGCAGCGATAGACTACTTGGAGAATGCGAATCCCATACAGCGATAGAGCAAGGCTTGTATGCCTTTTTTTATAGCAACAGACATTAGCCCGGAAGAGGAAACTTGTAGATTGCGGGTAGAACCAATTAGCGTTCGCGAGTGGAACGCAACATACCGGCACCTGACTGCAAACGGCGTTAGTTGCGAGCCGACAACGTCGCCATGAGCGGAAGCAGTGAAGGAGAGGGGAAGAGCGAGATAAGACGGCAAGACGGGGAGAGAGAGCGAAGACGGCGGAGCGAACGCAGCTGTGGGAAAGGTGATCTGCGGGTCGAACTCTTTGGCATATCATTTCTGATTCAAGTGGACATTTCTAATAAGTATTGTACTATATTTGTGTTTTGTATTATGTCACTGCAATATAATTGTTAGTACGTTTCGTGACATTTATCCAGTGTATGCTATTTGATTTGTGGTCGGCAGCAGCAGTGTCTCCGAGCGTATCGTTTAACTATTTTAAAATACTTTTAGTATTACGAGAGAATAATGTAAAATGAGACAGTTTCGTCTCATTATTGGAGGTCCCACCGAGACGCGAACATAGGTTCGTTATTGTTTATTCGTGTATTTCGTACTCTTGTAATCTAAAGTTCATTATTATAAGCTTGTCTTGTATATTTCACTTTGTTCTTGGGTTTCGTGCTGTTTCATTTCCACTATGGAAACGTCTAAGGGTGCTAACGAAAAACAGTATTCTACCACCGCTTCAGATAGGACTGAAAAAATGCGCTCTCGCGCAGGGGACGGGTCGAATGAAAATCAACCCGCAATTTCCTCCCCTTCGCCGTCTGATCTTACTCAAGTGGTTAATGGTCTTTTGTCTAAGCTTCCTCCCTTTGTAGAGCTTTCAGCCGAAGCCACCTTCGCATTTTTGTCTGAATTATGTTACGTTCGCGAACTTAAGTTCGTCGCGGATAATTCTCATTCTCGCCCTTACTAAAATCCCGGTTACGCTAAGGGATTTCTGGTTTGATGCTATTTCACGGAATCTTTCTTGGGAGCAGATCATTTCGAAAGTCTGGCAGACCTTTTTCTCGAAGAGAGAATTCGAGCGCCTCGTCTCGCTTAAAGTCAAAAGATTCCAATCCCCAGACAAGTTACTGCTGATGTTTTTCCAGTCCGTCAAGGCGGCAATCGCGGTATTATGTCTGAATTATTCGGAGTTAGAGATTGTGGAACTCGTACTCGACGGTATTAATCCCCTGACCCAGTCTACATTTCTTTTCGTCGGGAGGCCTAATAATCTACTGTCCGCGTCAAAAAGACGTGCATCTCAACTTTGACGCGCGATCATTTGCGCTACGTTTATTGGAAAGAATATAGAAAAATACCATAGGAAAGAATATTTTATGCTTAATAAGGTTTGATTTTTTAATATTTTTAGAGAGTAAATGTAAAATTTTACGGCGAGTTAAACACAGAAACTACCCGTAAAAACCAGCTACGCAGCCAACTTTCGCGAAAGTAGTCATATATAATAATTCGTTAACGAATAACTACTGAACAAAATCTTTTGAAATTTAAAACTTTGATGAACTAAGATAAAATAGAGGCAATGCAATAATTTTCTAAGCTCTATGTTAATTACAATGGTTTTAATTGGGTTACAACTTTAAAAAGAAACTAGTCAGTGGGGAAAAATGATAGAGGAATTCTGAAAACACTGTTGTAAAGAGAGACATAAAGAAAATTTTTTGTAGGAATCAGATTTTTTTTTAACGTTTTTGTTTTTGTTTGATTAATTTTAATCTACACACAGTACCGTATATGTTGCTTTCTGGGCGCTTTGCGATGTTGCCAAATGTCTCCTTTGTCTCCCTCGCCGGTAGGCGGCCATGGCCCGCACAAAAACCCCCTTATCTCCTCTTAAGTTTCGTCCTCACTGATTTCGTCGCTGCTGGAATCCTCATCGAGGTTGATAATTAAGGGTTCCACGATATTCTTTAGCACTTGGTCCTTGGCGGCGTAGAAGTCCTCCACCTTGATAGTGTGCTTCACAGCGTTTTCCCACACGCGCTTCGGGATGTTACGCAGTGCCTCCTTGCACAGTTGCAGGACGTCTTTGATTTTGTGCGTTTTGTTGCGCTTTTCCACGTAATTTTTAACCCAAGCCCATATAAGCTCGATTGCATTGAGTTCACAATGGGCCACTGGAGTCCAAATTAGCTTTACTCTCTTGCCGCTCTCTTTGATGACGCTATCTAGCAAGTATCTGTGAGATTTGAAATGAGGTTTGCCGAGTTCAAGTAGTTCGCTAATGGTTAAAGACTCATATGTATCTTGCCAGCCGGAATCATCTACCTCTGGCTCGATGCGATGCTCAATTAGCCAATTTATTATATCGTCCTTATGCCAACTTTTGGACGGATTTCTTGTTGTTGGGTGTGATACGGGACTTGGTCAAGAACAATAGCGGTTTCATGATCCATCGCATTTAAAATTCTCCTAAAATACTCTTCAAATTGTCGAGCATTCATCTCGGAATGATAGTCACCATCCTTTTTGTTTCCCTCGAACACGAGCATACAGTAATTCTCAGGCTCGAGAAAACCATCTTCACACCCTATATGCAAAATAATTATTCTTTTTCAGGTACCAGAGGGAGTAATAAGGCCACCTTTCCAGCAATTGACCTCTTGAATTACACCTCGATCAAAGTCAATATCATTATTATTTTCATTCACATTTTCTTGCCAACCATATGATAGTGTGTGATTTGCTCCAGAAAATGTTTCGTCCAAATACATAATTTTCCATCCTCTTTGACGAGCTGACTTTGTTTCCCTAATAAACTTTGCACGTTGGTCCAGGATTCGGCGACTTTCAAAGCATACAGGCTTCCTGTTGTATTTTTTTAAGCGAAAGCCAAGCATCTTCATCCACCGTAACAAAGTAGATTCACTCACGTCTGGAAAATCAGGAAAATCTGATATCAGTTCGATTAGAATATTAGACACTATAGGATATTCTTTTCTTAAGTAAAAACTATGCACTTTTATTCGTAGCACTCCTTGAAACATTTCGTCTAATACAATTTGCGCTCTACCGCTGCTTTTTTGAGAGAATTTTCTGAAGGACGCACATTTTCCTTGCACTCATTACTTACATTTACTACAGTCCTTTCACTAACATTACAACAAATTGCAGTATTTTTAACAACTTCATTAGGATCAAATTTAATCACACCATCTTTGACCATTGTTCTAGCACTTTGAATGACATTTTTCTCATGGCTACGTAATTTTTTGTTAATCACAAAAGGCTCACTTTCTCAATTATTTTCTTGATCACTCGAGAAAAGACCGTATTTGTTATTACTAATATTTTCTATTCGTTGTAAAGCTAGTCGCTTTTTTCGAGGCATAGCGAAAACGCGAGGTACCAACTGGACCGAGATGAGACATTAAATGAACTAAGAAAACAAAACTCTAGACAAAACAAGTACCTTCTTCATTACTCATTATATGAGTCGTTAGCAACCTCCAATGAGGCTAGATAGAGAGAGAAAGAGATAGGAGTTTAAATCCCGCTCAGTCATCCCGCACGCCAGATTGGTGTGGCAACGTCGCTACCTACATCAGCATAGGAAATGAAGCGCCTTATGGCTACAAAGAAAAATATCTATATAAATTTATTAAAAGTCTTTATTAAAAATTTGATTCCTACAAAAAAATTTTCTTTATGTCTTTCTTTACAACAGTGTTTTCAGAATTCCTCTATCATTTTTCCCCACTGACGAGTTTCTTTTTAAAGTTGTAACCCAATTAAAACCATTGTAATTAACATAGAGCTTAGAAAATTATTGCATTGCCTCTATTTTATCTTAGTTCATCAAAGTTTTAAATTTCAAAAGATTTTGTTCAGTAGTTATTCGTTAACGAATTATTATATATGACTACTTTCGCGAAAGTTGGCTGCGTAGCTGGTTTTTACGGGTAGTTTCTGTGTTTAACTCGCCGTAAAATTTTACATTTACAGTCTAAAAATATTTAAAAATCAAACCTTATTAAGCATAAAATAAGCTTTCCTATGGTATTTTTTTATATTCTTTCCAATAAACGTAGCGCAAATGATCGCGCGTCAAAGTTGAGATGCACGTCTTTTTGACGCGGACAGTAGTCGAGTTGGACGACTTACTCACGCAATCCAATAAACTCCTCATGACCAGAAGAGAATATTCTCGCGAGAATCCATCATCCTCGGGTGTTTCGCCATCCACAGCGTCTCGAACTTCGCCAAAGGCTACATCTACATCTACATATTACCCTGCAAGTCACCTTGACGGTGGATGGCAGGGGGTGCCGTGCACCAAGTTCCTAACTAATTATTATTCACAGTTATCTATTGTGGTCACGTATTGTCCTAGGGAAAAAGGACTCCTTATACCTCTCCGTTCTACTATCTATTTCGCGAATCTTGTCCTCATTATCCCTCCGTCCGATATACGTTGGTTGTCGAATAATATCCTTCATTTCATTTACGAATATCTCCGACCTATATTTATCTAGAAGTTTAAGTCTCGCCTGTAATCTACGATCTTTCAACGATGGCCAACTCAACTCATCAATGAGTAACGTAACGCTCTGTTTTTTATAGTAATCCTTTTTCACGAATCTAGCTGCTCGCCGCTGTATTTTTTCTAAATCCTTTATGAGTCCCCTCTGATATGGATCCCAAACCGCTGCTGCGTATTCCATTTGAGGTCTAACCAACGATAAATAACAGGATTCTCTCACCTTTTCCGTGCTTTTCCTGACTATCCTACGCACAAAAGCCAACTTCTTATTTGCCGCACCTATCACTCGTCTTATGTGGGTGTCCCAAGACAGGTCACGATTCAAGGTTACCCCGAGGTATTTCACGGATTCCGAAACAGGAATGATCTCACCATCTATCGAGTAGGTAAACACGGACGATGGGCTTCTAGATTTCCAAAAGTTTAGAACGTTACTCTTTTTCTGATTGATTTCTAGCTGCCATTCCTTGCACCAAACAGATAACGCATCCAGATCATCCTGAAGCTGACGATGGTCGCTAGGACCACTAATTTCTCTATAGACTACGGTGTCATCCGCAAAAAGCCTGATATTACTTTACATTCCAGCCTAATCAAAATCGCCGTTTTCGGCGCGATTCCCGTAACCCAACGGATCATTCTTTTGTTAATTGGTCGGATCCTTCCGACACGCCACTAATTGATGTGTCCATTAATTCGCAACCACGCCATGCTCTACTCGATACCGGTTCGTCTATTTCCCTAATAGATCGCAAGGAGTGGGCCGCCTTAAAAACTCGTAGCAAAAAGCGAGCGCTTCAAACCTGCTTCGTTAAATGCAATGGTCTTTCGGCTAACCCTTTCCTGTTTCGATCTAGGGTTCATTTAAAAGTTCGAATCCACAACTTTTCGTGAAAGCAGTGGTTTTATTTGGCCGACTTGCCCTTTCCGTACATTTTGGGCTATGATTTTATACTGAAATTCTCTATCATAATTGATAGCCGTGCCCGTAAGGCATTTTTTTCCTTCGATTCTTGACTTTCTATGCCCTTTGTAACCTCCCCCCCTTGCATGCCGTTTGAGAAAGTTCCTCGTTCAACGTGCATTTTTTCGACAAGGCTAAGGATGACTCATGTAACGGCAGTCTATGTGTACCCCTTTCCCCTTCTAAGGACCGCCGTTGCGAAATCGCTTCCATGTTCACGCGATATCCAGACGTCATCACCCCTAACCTTGGCCTCACTACTTTAGTTGAATACGAAATCGAATTGTCTGAGTCTACCCCAATTCGTTCTCATCCGTATCAATTGTCTCCGCCCAAATTGGCCTCGACGAAAAATCAGGTGACTTCACTGCTAGAGAAAGGAGTGATCGAAGAATCGAATTCCCCATTTCCTAGCCCAGCATTTCTCATCCCTAAGAGAAATGGATCAGATCGCCTTGTAATCGATTACCGCAAAATTAATAAAAGGGTTAAATATGATTATTATCCGGTACCTTCGATTGAACTGGCCTTCTCTTACCTTGGCTCTGCCAGGTTCTTTTCGATTTTCGATCTCAATTCTGCTTTCCATCAGATTCCCTTGTCACTTCAGAGTAAACCTGTAACTGCATTTTTACCCCCTTTGGTCTTTACCAGTATAGTAGGTTACCATTTGGACTTTGTACAAGCCCACAGATATTTTCAAGGTTGATCGATAAGGTTTTAGGGGACTTGAAATATAATTGTGTATTTCCTTGTATCGATGACTTATGTATTTATTCTAAATCTTATGAGGAACACCTGGACCACATCGGCAAGGTACTACAGAGACTCCGCCATGCAGGGCTCACTGTCCAACCAGATAAAATGAAAGTTGCGCAATCAGCTGTTCACTTCTTGGGACATCAGATAACATGTGGTTCCCTGCAGATAGATCCCGAGAGGGTGAAGCCCATAATGAATTTTCCGGTGCCTACTTCACTGAAACAGGTTGTCTCCTTCCTTGGGATGTCAGGTTTTTATTCCAAATTTATTCCTAATTTTGCTAAATTGGCTGCTCCTCTGAATGCCTTGAGGAGAAAGAATGCCACCTTTCAATGGACTGATTCCCATTCTGATTCTTTTATGAAACTTAAAAATGTCTTGTCCTCCCCCCCCCAGTTCTTCACTTGCCTGATTTTAATTCAGATTTCCATCTCTTTGTGGATGCTAGCAATATTGCTTTGGGAGCCACTCTCAATCAGCTGATTGATGGTAATTTTAAACCGGTGGCTTATGCTAGCAAAACACTCAATACTCAAGAGTCTCGTTTGTTTAAGCCATACCTGCAGGCAAGACCATTTCATTTGTATACTGACAATGCTGCTCTCACCTGGCTGTTTAATCACCCTAAACAATTAGGGAAAATTGGTCGCATGGTTTTAAAACTGTCTTGTTTTTGTTTCACCATTCACCATGTTTCTGCTTCTAAAAATAGGGCTGCTGATTGCTTGTCACGGGTTAGAATCTTGGATCATCATTCTGATCCAACCCCTGTTGAAATTTCCTGTCTATTGCAACATGTTCCATTGTCCTTCACTAATATTCGCCATCATCAGGCTTCAGACAGAGACTTGTGTAAAATAATAGAGCAAATCAGATCAGGGAAAACCATTCCGAATTATTCTTTGTAAGGCGACTTATTGCATCACCATTCCCTGGGCTCTAAGAAGCCTCGAGTTGTAATTCCTCTTGTTTTAAGGGAGATGACCTTCCAATATTTTCATTCTTCTCCTATTGGTGGTCATCTAGGCAGTGCAAAGACTTGTGATAAAATCTCCCGTGAATTTTGGTGGTTGGATATGAGAGCAGATATTTCAACAAAAGTTAAAAACTGTCATGATTGTCAAATAACTAAACCCAGAAATTGTTTACCTCCTGGTCGTCATTCAGCTAAATTCTCAACTTATCCCTGGGAAAGAATATTTATTGATTTTGTCGGTCCATTGCCTAGGAGTAAATTTGGTCATGCCTATGCCTTAACCATAATTGATGGTTTTAGTTAATTTGTAATTATTCAACCGGTTAGAAACTCAACAAGTAAAGCTGTTGTTGATATCCTAACTAGGCTTGTATTTTCTAAATTTGGGGTTCCCAAATATATTGTTTCAGATAATGCTTCCTCTTTCAAATACAAATTATTTTATGACATGTGTTTTAGCCTAGGGATTAAACATATTTATACTGCCCCCTCCCCCTATTATCCCAGGCCCAACCATGCAGAAACAGTTCATAGAAATCTAAAGTATGCCTTATCGGCTTTCACACATGATGCCCATGATAAATGGGATGCATTTTTGCCCGCGCTGACTTTTGCCTTTAATTCTGCTAAACACTCTTCTACAGGTGTTTCACCTGCTAAGGTATTTTTGGGTCGTGAGCTTCCACACCCATTGTCACTTCAACGGGATTTGCCAAATGAATTGGCATCAGCTGATTGTAATTCAGCTTCAGGGCAGCACCTTTGGAATAAGGTGCTAAGTAATTTAGCCAAGTCACAACAGCGCGTTGCTAGCAAACATAATGCTAGACATTCTCCACAAGCATTTTCACCAGGTGAACAGGTTGTGTTCAGAGCTATGCCGAAAGTTTCCAAACTTAATAAAATGTCTGCCAAAATTTCCCCTCTATTGGAAGGACCCTTCGTGGTCGACAGGATAATCACTCCTGTAACCCTGTCTTTAAGGAAGTCAGACAACCCAAATTATTTTCGAATAGCAAATGTTAGTCAAGTTAAGAAATATTTTTCTTCTGGTAGGAAATAATTGATTATTTTTAATATCACGTGTTAATGTTATTTCTATTATGTAATGCTTTGGTTGACCAAAGGTTATATTGGTCATTCTCAATTACCACATACTATTGTTAATCAATTTAAGAAACTTTATGTGGCTATCAGATAACAGTTTGATTTTGTGGCTTTGAAAAATGAATCACACAATGTATTTTAATGTTAAGAATTACTTTGTCTTGTGAGCTTGTTTAGATATACAAGCAAGAGAGTATCCTTGGGTGATTGCATTTTTAGTCTTGTTTTTCATTTCCACTTGGAGGTGTTTTTTTCCTGTCCTGTTGACAGAGTCACTGATTCCTATGAATCATTATTGTTCTTTGATAATGTTCCGGCATAGAGAATTAGCGACCTCATCGCCCGTTGATTTATAATCATCGCAATCAGCCCCCAGGTGCAAATCGGGTAAAATAAATTGATATTTACTTGGCCAATTGCCACAATACTGCTCGGTGCAGTCAATTTTCAGACATCATAGATGGATCCTGACATTTATGTATGTCTCATGGCACAAAAATTATTTTAATAACCTTGCCATGTTATATCCATTGGTACTATTTACCACGGTTAGTGTACTCCAGCCCCAATTGAGCTAGGATACTTTAAAATGTTTATCTATGAAATATGTATCTATGTACTACCTTTCACAGTGATTTTTTTTATTTTTTTATATTCTGTGAATTTCTTGGCACTCTGCTTAAACAATGTGAATCTATTTAGTTATGCAATTATTAACTCTCTCTTGCATTTTGATAACGGTCGGACAATGCCAGGGTTGGCATTCCTTTTTTTCTCGTTCTCATCTAATGGTTGCTATTAATTTTCAATTTTCTCCTGTTGGCAAATAATATTTTCTCATTAATTTTGTAACTTTGTAATAATAATACTGTGTTAATGTACCTTGGAACTTTTGTGATTATTTTCGGATTCTTATGCTGTGCTTCAAGCTGGTGCGTCGGTAAACTCTGGAGTGTGACTTTGTTTTCTGAACTAAACAGTGAGGGAACTCATCGAAAGTGAGAGGGGATGCAGCATTTTCTTACTTTTGAGAGTTTATCGAGTTCCCCATCAGTTTTTCGCAAACTCCAGCAAGTGACGACCCCTGCCTGCGACGCACCCTGCGTGCAAAGCACCCTTTTTCGTGGGAAGCCTACTTTTATAGCAAATCCGTCCATCCAATTCTCTCCAAATCCATTATTACTGAAAGAGTTAAATTAATAATTGTGGCACAACTGTTTTGGTGATGAGGTCTAAATACACTATTATGGATTAGTATAAATATGTACAAAACCTTAAATTTCATTAAAATTATTCTAACAACTCTCTCTCTCTCTCTCTCTCTCTCTCTCTCTCTCTCTCTCTCTCTCTCTCTCTC